>JAOWAR010163143.1:0-10326 GCA_028571005.1 Clathrina lutea
CGCGCAGAGCCTATGCGCATGCTCGAGTACCCGGATCGAAAAGTTCGCCGTGGCGGGCAGATCAACTCGATATGTTTGAAAATGGCAATATTCTATGTAAACGTAGGTTGAGTGAAACGTGGTTCTTCACGGCTGGAAAGAATGAAGAGCTCTTGTTCCTCACGTGCACTAACTAGCCACCGTAATGAGAAAATGATCCAGCGCATGCTCTTGCATACAGCATTAGACGCCCTCAGATGAAAAAGCGCAATTCACTGTTGTCTGGTAAAATGCAATAGCCAACATTACGGTGGTGGTATCTTGCTCCTGCGAACCCTGGCGTTCAAATATTATGAACTTTGAATCTTGGCGTCATCTTTATGCACCACTCTACTTCTGTATATGTTGCGGATTTTTCTTGCGAGGTGTTTGACATGTACATAATGCATTGCTTGAAACCACTAAAGCAAACTCCCTGCCACCGCTGCCTCCTCCAGTTGTGTATTTTCAATGTTTGGAAGTGTGAATGGTCTATGTAAACGGAGCTTAAGGGACTATTCAAGGTCATAGCGGCCCTGGAACGAAAAGTAGACAGCATGCCAGTCGTCCTTGGACTTTTCAAAACCCGAAATCCTCGCTTAGAAGCGGCTGGGTTAAGTTAGGCCTTTAAATTACCTACTTCATCTTCATATGCAAAGGCTCAGTTTTATCCAAGAAACATACCGAAGCCGATAATCATATAACTATAATCAAACTCTCATCTTTCTCTTTATCTTTCTCTTTGCATCTGTATTTGCCGATTTTAACAATGCAACTTTCAGTGCTTCGATGATAACTTTGATAGATGATGATAGAACGGTCGTCAATCTTGATGGCGCAAGTACAGAGTATCAACCCTCGTGGAATGGAGAGTTCTAGCTCGGTCAACCGGATTAGGGACTTTGTAGATATGACTCGTGACAGAAGCAAGCAGTCTTGATCATCAGAAAATGTTGTGTTGGGCGACCTTTCAACCTGCATGCAAAATCTAGCTCTTTAGGGTAATTACGCCATTTCCAAAAACGGTCAAGCGTTTGTGGCCTTGGCTGCTGTTCTTTGCCTGATAGGTTAAAGAAAAATACGGGAAGAACTTAAAATTCAAATGAGCCAATGGCTCTCATGCAAGGACTCAAATCAAACTCAATGCAAAGCTCTCTTTTCCTCGCCCTTGGACCGGAGAAAATCAAATTGAGAAAGAAGGAAAAGCATTGCTCTCGTATTCCCTTTCCGACACACAAACACCACCACCACCATCAACAACAACAAAGGGTTTACATGACCTGAATGAGGGTGCCGTGTAGTGTGAAACCTTATCCAGTTGAGGCAGAGCTGAGCTTTTTTGGTTCAAGTCTATTGTCTAGATTTAGGGCCCCAGCTTAGAAATGGCTGGGTTAGGTTAGGCAATAATATTTCCCGACTCACCTTCAAATGCAAAGGCTCAACTTTGTCCAAGAAACATCCCGAAGCAGACAAACAAGTCCTGAACAGTCTTAGAGGAAGGGTGAATTCCGGAACAACAGAGCGTGCTCCTTCCGGCCTCCTTGGTAACAGTTCCAGCCCAGCCTTCAAATTCAGGGTCCCAAGACAGCATCTCCTTAGGCCGACTGTCATGGACTTATGGGCCGTGGTTAAACGACCACTTTTTGCCCATTTTATTCTTCTTCTTCCCTCCTCTCAGAAAATATCTCTTCTATCTTAAGAAGAAGCACCTTTCCTTTGCGGTTTTACACGAAAACCTTGCTAAGGATCGATGACTTTCGCCGAATGCCCTTGTGATAAGAGCCTGGAATTTTGGTGCAACTTTTATTCAGAGCCTGTCTACAAAGTCTGTAGCCGATGGCCTAAGGGTAAGGCGGAGTCAAATGTAGGACCTCGGCTTAGAAACGGTTTTACCCCTTTACATTCCCAAGTCCATCTTCTAATGCAAAGGCTCAACTTTATCGGAGAAATAGATCGAAGCAGATAAACAAGTTCTAAGCAGTCCTTCAGTAAGGTGGAATTCCGGAACAACAAAACATGCTTATTCCGTCCTCCTCAGGAACAATTTCAGCCTGACTTTTTGATTAGGGCCCAAAACCAGCTTCTGAAAATTAAAACCAAACAATGATCAAATTCTCATCTCTCTCTGTCTTTCTGACATTTTTTCTTTTCTGTCGTCTACAAAGCAGCTGCGCAGAGCAAAATCTAGCGGTGGTGGTGGCTGGTGTTAATCGCAACATGGCACTTAAACACGGCGAGAGAAAAACGCGGTAGGCTGAAGGGAACACCAAACCACGATGAGAGCCACGCGCAAGCGCACTACATGCATAGACAGGTTGGTATTGCAACAGTGTTAAGGATACAAAGTACCCCTTATGCTCACACACACACACAAAAACAAGCAAACAAAGAGTTCGAGCAATGAAGCGCTTGCAATGGAGCGTGATATCATGTGCTGCAGGTTAAATCAAACCGCTGCTGACACAATAAAACAAAAACTTGCACGCCGGCTGACAGCAGCTTCTGCCCACATACGCAGCCGGTCATGTTTTGATTTCATGGTCAGCCAACGGTTAAACTGTAGGTATCTACCAGTGGACTTCAAACTTGACGCCATCTTCACAAGAACGCTCCGTGGACGATTGAACTCACAGTAATACAACCAAGACCACATCCACCACCAGCACCACTACCACCACAACCACAACCACCACCACCACCACCGCCACTACCCGTGATCACACCCAAAACCACACCCAACACCACATCATTACACCCACCACCACCATCCACCCACCACGAACCATCACACCCACATTCACACCTACAACCACACCCTACACCACCGACCATGACCACCATCACCAAACCCACATCACTACCAACAGCACCAGAGCCACCACTACCCACCACTACCCACCACTACCCACCACTACATGCACAACCACAACCACGCCAACAACCACACTCACCACCACACCACTACACCCAAATGTCTCAGTTTATCGGTAGCGGGCCACATCGGCCTGTACTGTTGAAAGCGTCAAGGGAGCACCCTTAGAATCACTTGTCTGATTCGGTAAAAACAGGGCCTCTGTCCCTTACGAAACAAGTCTTGTAATTGAAGAACGTGAAGTTATGATATTGCTCCCCAATAAGTAAAACGGTGTCTAAAATCAGAAATGGTGAAAGGGTACCAAAGAAACAGAAGATCATTTTTCTTTGCGTTGGCGTTACTTGTCGCATTCCGCAGCTCCTGAGTTATAATGGCCAAAGCTCTTTGTGGAGCTTCTCGGCAAATTCTTGTGCTTCCCCAGATCTAGATATGAATAAGAAGTTGGTGAATTGGCATCCAACTTGCACTTTTGACAAGAGAGAAACAATTTATGGGCAACAGGATCCAATCCTTCTACATTACGTTTAGTAGCACTCTCGGCCTGCTTCAGAAAATGTGGTGAGAAACCCTTGCGGCTCTAGAAGTATTCGTCATCAATGTTGAACTTCACAAACAAAAGACCGCACACAGTTGACGCTTGCAGGCTGCGTTCTGGCGGGTTTCAATTTGTGTGATCATGCTGAAGGCCCTCTTCGGATCGGCACTTGTGTGTGGCAGCACAAGAGAAAGGAGCTTCAGAAGCTGGTCAGATCCTCAATCCATGGCTGATCGGCTTGAACAGGCTGCTTGAGGTCGGATAGTCTTGCCCAGAACAGTTCCAATGACCATGTGTTGCCAGTGTGATAAGGCAACGCAGTGGATTTCAGGTGCGTTAATCTCTGGCTCCGACCAGCCGAACTTGATCACCGTAACGTCATCAGGCGAGCATGGTGCAGCATACGGCATGCATGCACGCGCAAAGCTTGCACGCGGATAGATGTATACGTACCCCCGGCCGTTCGAACGTGCGCATACATGTACGTTTTCTCGACTGGGGATAACCCCGTTTGTTTGTTACTACGGGTAGCACTGCAGAACGATTAAGCGTCGCAGCTGTTCGGCTATCGCGAACACAGGTAGTAAGCGGAGGCTTTGCAGCCTACCGACATCTGAGAAAGAAGGCGAACGTGGGTAGTACGCTGACCTGATTCATGGAAGGTGCTGGCCCGCGTGGAAGGAGCAGCTACCTAGGCACTTGGGCACCATCGCAGCTAAGAACGTAGAGCGTTTTTCTCGTTGCAATCGACTTTGGGCGCCTTCAGAATGGCTGTGAATCGTACATTTCGGGCGAAGTTGGTAGAAGGTCATCCAATATTGCTTATGGCAGTCACGGGGCACTCACCAGGCTACGCCAGAGGAAGATTGAAAGAGCATCTTAGGCCTGGATTGATTTCATGCCTACTGCAAACTGCTGGAAACAGTTCGTTTTCTTCAAGGAAAAAACTGTCTGCTGTGAATGCGGAAAGCGATGGGAACATAAATTTTGGGAAAGTAAGTCTTTTGTGGTTGCTTCCCAGGGATAAACTCGTTTTTAGCTAAAGGCAGTAGTAAAGTGATCAACCAACACCCCCACCGTTATGTATGGTAGCCAGAGATTAATGCACCCGAGATGACAAGATCGGAACTGTGATAGGATACCATCTGCTGCTTAGACACGGTCAAACCGCTTCAGTAGACGCAGGACCACCAGATCTTCTCTCTAGATCAAAGATGATCACGTCACGGAAAAGGTGTTCTTCCCGTTTAGGAACTTGGAAATCATCTTTCTTATTCATTCAGCATGGAGTTTCCCGCGGCTGTGGAACACCCCTCTTTCAAAGGCCGTCGTGCCTTCCGCTTCATCTTCGTTTCCATCAACGTAAGCCGTGCTGCAGCTCGGCTTCAGGGCAAAAACAACAAACTGGCAGAAGACTTTTGTCTCCACACTGACCAGGGCTTTGGCAATCCGTTGCATTTTGGCATCTCGCCTCTCAAACTCCCGATCAAAGTACATGACTAGCGCTGGGCAAAGCGAGAGGAACCGGTTGACTGATCGGTCAAGACTCAGCCACCGTCTGGTACAGTGCTTGATCACAAGCAATGGTCCTACATCCGCAAACTCCTCCACAATTGTGGAGAACTCCTCACAGCGCTTGCACGAGTGCTTGAAGGGCCAGTAAATGTCCGCCATCAGGTCATCCACAGGGACTTGGATACTTTTCAGGCTAGCGGCCACACACGACGCTGCTAGGGCACAAATGCATCCCAGGGAGAACACACTCGGCTGCTGCTGCTTGACACGGTTTAGCATGCTGTTTCTCTTGCAATCCATGACACGGTCTGAGGCGATGCCGACTACGTTCTTCCAGGGAATAGGTCTCTCAGCTGGAGCTTGATCAAGACACTACAAGAGGTTGTTGCTGTTGGTGATCTTACACACAGGAGCATCAAGAAACCGTGCAGCAGCCTTCCTTCCTTCGTCATCCCAGTATCTGATGAGAATTGCAATGTCATTTTTCAAAGTAATCGTTGCCTCCGTCACAGACGATTGTAAACGGTTAGTTTGACAATTCTTGGTGACTGCGTCATGCATCTACATTGCTGGGGCTAGGAGTGCATAAGTATTCAGCGCTGCAGCTTTCATCTGAGCACAGGCATACTCCGCTGCAATCTTGCTGTCGGGGAACCTCGACTTGCACAACATTGTGAAGTGATGGGCTGTTGCAAATGAAAGGTTGGTCTCTGCAAGGAAACAAGCAAACATCAACTCCGCATACATCACCTTCTCCGAGAGCGATCACTTTCCATTGCCAAGGCCTCCGGCGAGGGCTATTAGCATCAACTGGCCCTTCATGCCCGACAGTCTATCACAATGCCTTTTGCTATTGCGGACACGAGTGACTTGATGCACGCCCCTTCCAGCTACCGAAAAGTCAACGGAACAGACTGTTCAGAAGACGCAAATTTGCCCCTTTGCGCCAGGTTTCAACCCGTACTGCTCATGCCATGGGGGTTTATAAATGCTACCTACATGTTTCACATGTTTCATGATGAAGCAGGAACTGACAAAGATCTTGACTGACAAGGATCCCAGTGGCAGGGGTACCAGTGGCAGGGGTACCAGGGGCAGGGGTACCAGTGGCAGGGGTACAAGTGGCAGGGGTACCAGTGGCAGGGGTACCAGTGGACTACACTGTTAATTTAACACGAAAAGCTGTTAACGCAATTTCAATCTACGCCCTACGCGCATAAAATTAGGCTCATACCTGCCTACGGCCTGCATGTAAGTAACCAGAACAATGCAGGAGAGTGGCACCAAAATCTACCAATAGTGCAGTCGTGCTGGTAGGATTTTGTTCACCAAGCAGATCCTTGTACAACCGGGCCCCGTCAGCGGCGGATGTGCCAGAGTTCGGCGCGTACCCGGTGAGCGAACAGACGCTATTTTTGGGTTTTGTTTCGCGGAAAAAAGGGGGGTAATCCTTGTTTTCATCCTGGCCTCAGCCTGATCTCTTGAGTGGTCTGCTCCAGAGCCCGGTTCTTACTTAGGCCTAAGTAATGTGTTGTCAGTAAAGAACCCTAGCCTCAAGTATTCCTCTGTGAAGAGTACAAAGTGAGTGAGAATTGGAGCTTCTTCACGGCTGCCAAAGAGTGAATTATGTGACTGCTACGTCAGCCAATGCGGTGGATATACGCTGCAACACGGGCAGGCAGACACCATTCGTGGTCAGCTAGACAGGTTTCCCAACCGCCCATCTCGGGCATATTGTACATGTCTATCAGTTGGCCAATTTTATTTTATTTTGTTTTTTCCTCTGCAAACTGTCAGTTTTGTCCCATTGGCCGGTTAGCCGTAAATATAGGCAGACATTCTTAGGCAGCCTGTCATTGCCTCTGGCCAACATTTTGAACTTCATGGCCAGCAATGCAATGTCACGCGTACAGACCGCACCCACTTTCTTTTTTTTTGCTGAAAATCACGAACTTTCTTTTTTCTCTCGATCTCTATGTATAACAAACCAGCTAAGAAATCTTACTCGCTTTTTCTTTACTAGCAATGACAGACGAGGCAAGCCACTTCACACGGATCTGGGAAAGCACACCTTACGTGATTGCTTTTACTACATTTCCCATCGATCGAAGCGTTCCCCACACCGGCCGGGGGCAGCGCTTCCTCCTCGTCTCGTGCGTTGGTTTTGCCATAACGACACATATGAACTTTGATCAAGTCTGGAAACTCGTCCACATTGGGCCAGGCTGGCTACAAAACGGACAAACGTCCCATGCAATTTCACAAACGTAAGGATTCCTCGAGGAAAGGTCTACTCTAAAAGCGAAGAAATGAAAATCCCCGGGGAAAAAGGCATTGACAACATAGAAATCAAGTGCAAACAAGTGCTTGCGCCGGTCATGAATACAGCTCTTTCGCATGGGATGGCTTCTTCGGTTCTTCTTGTTCAAAGTTCGAAGTCGCTCATCGCTCTTTGGCATAATTGCCTTCCCTTGCCAGCCATGGCCTGTGCTGCTAAGGTAACACAGAATGCTGTGCTCATGGCTAGGCTGTTGGGCAGCTTTCTGTGATCACTGATCCTGAGTCGCCAATTGATCGTGATCATGAATTCGAAGGCCCATTAATTTAATCAACGTTGTCATGATCTCGGGGCAAACTGAACCTGAACGCTTGCCGGCTGGTCGAGGTTTTCAAAGCTGTCAAGACAGTTTCCGTTCTCAACATCAGTGAAGGTAGTTGTCTGGCCATTCTTCTGCTCAGGTTAAGCACTTGTTTAGTGTAATTTTTGCCATCAGTTTTTTTATACTTTCTGTTTAGACCACAATAGCTGGCAAGGACTTCCCTTCCTGAGTGTTGTGTCGGTCGCCAATCGCTTCTGCTTCGCAGTGACGAACGCCGCCGAATCGACAGCCAAGACGTAATGCAGCCACTTATTATAGTCTTACTCTTTCCTAACACAAAGAGATATATCTGTTGCAAACGTAGATTATTTGCGACGAACAAGTCAAGTCGTCAAAAAAAGAACAAGCCGCTTCCACACACACGGCAAAGCTGCTTGCTCGAGTCGACAGTACGATCATGCATGTAGTGCCATGATCATGATGTACAGAGCCTACGCGCTACGCGTACATACGCGCGGCCGTGGGCGCCAGCGCTTGACGGTTGGTCTCGACCAGGATCCGGTAATGAAACTCACACCTCACACCCGTGCAATATGGCCCATATTTCAGGCCATGTGTCAAAGGTTTCATATCTGGTGGGTTGCACTGGTGTTTCCATGAAGAGCTGGATGCTTTATGTCTTAGGAGGTGTGGCAGAGCTGCCACCCTCTCCCTCTACCAGGCGTACCACCCATACTTTCAGGCATACCGCCCATAGCTATAGTAGTTCCGCGTACTTTCAGTGCCATTGACGTGTTCTATTGTGACTGAAGGGAGTTTGAGGGAAATCTTTCCTTTTGATGGTTTTGAATATGGAGTCAATGGGCTGGACGATGGTGACTTAATTATTGTGCAAAACTTACTGTGAGTGGCATTATAATGAAATAGCATTTTGCCCTATAAGGCATGACCCACTTAACAAAGCAACCAGCTCTGGCCGGGCCAAGCAAGCCCGATTAAAGAGCCCAAACAAACGTGTGCTTGCAACGGAGCGTGATATCATGTGCCACAGGTTAAATCAACTGCCGCCTATACAAGAAAACAAAAACATGCGCATAGGCCTACAGCAGCTTCAGCTCACAATGGCAGCCGGTCATGTTTTGATTTCATGGTCAGCCAGCGGTTAAACTGTACCTTCCTACCAGTTGACTCCAAACTCAACACCAAATTCACAAGAACGCTCCGTGGACGATTGAACTCACGGTAATACAACCAAGAACACACCCACAACCAGCACCACTACCATCCTAAGCACCACCACCAGCACCACTAACCGTGATCACACCCAAAACCACACCCAACACCCAACTTCACACCCACCACCACCTCCGACCACCCCAATCACACCCACAACCGCATCATCAACGACACCTTACACCACACACTACCATGACCACCACCATCACAGCCACAGCACAACCGCCACCACGACCACTGCCAGCGCCCTGCCACCGCCACCGCTCCGCCACTGCCACCGCCACCGCCACCGCCACGCGCCACACGCCACATGCCACACGCCACCGCCACCGCCACCACCACTACACCCACAAGATTCCAATAGGCAATAAAACCGAAAGAAAAGTGCCATGGGTCCAAGCAGTTAGATATCAGTTGTGCATTTTCTCAGTGCCATGGGTTTGCCTCACAGACAGCTGAGCAATGAAGGCAATAACTATGAACTTTCTTAACGATGACCAAAAAACAGGATTTCGTCTCCATCATAAGACAACCATTGTCTTCACGATTGATTTGCTTAATGTGAGAGACTGAAACGATTGTCTTTGTGATTTACAGCAGATCATATCCAAACCAAGGACAGTCCTGGCAAAAACGTCTGAGCCCTCAACTCATGGTGGGATCCGCCTTGTTGTTTACATGCGTTGGTTGGGCTTGCAGCCATATAAAAAAAATGCTCACCTGCTTTTTGACCTGCAGCTGGTTCCACAAGATATCCCAATCTGGCTATGTCGTTATTGGGACTGGAAAGCATCACTCTTGGCGTATTCAACAACCCCACCGGTGTTACCCTTGATTGCTTGTGAGCTGTAGAGAGAGAACAAGTTTGCATGTGAGTTAATAACGCATGACTTGTTGGAGAATCAATCACCACTTTGAAAAGGGTGTAGCACTTTCGCTCAAAGTTGGATCATGACAAGAACAAATTTGGAGCAAAACGAGGAAGATCTACAACTGTGCTTCTTTTCCACCTGATTCGGCATGGCTAAAGATAGGCTGATATGGGCCTGATATTTTGTGCTGGTGGCTAGTTCCAGACAAAGGGGCGCTCATCAGTGCATGCCAGTGCCAGACAGTCATCAGGTTGAAATATGGCTTCCCTTTCCTAAAGGAAGGGCACTCACATCATATGTTTGCGCTACGATTCAATGTGAAACTTGTCTCATAATCTTCCAACCTTGCCCTCTCCACTACGAAACACGATGACACAGTGCTGAATTGGTCATTAAAGCTCCACTTGAATATTTGCGGCTCGCCTCCTTACTATTCTGTTAGCAAGGTGCAGTGGTGTCAAACGCACCATGCTCAAACAGTTTATCAAGGTATAGCAGTAGACCTATGGATCTTCCGCTCTTTTCATTGACGCTTGCCAAATTTTTCAGTATATGGGTGGTGGACGACATCGATCTGCTGGCCTATACTATAGACATGGTAGTGGGCTCGAACCTACGGCACCATCGCCTAGCACAGCCATCAGGTTTTCCGGCTGTGCTAGGCGATGGCGCCGT
>JAOWAR010163165.1:0-10325 GCA_028571005.1 Clathrina lutea
TGTAAAAATAATTGTAGGTTAGTCTCAGCACCCCTGCAGCTGTGCCTACATGCCATTGGTTTTGTCCATGGAAGGCATTTTTTGTAGAGTCAGTTTTCCCTACTACTTCAGGATGACCCAGATGCTTCTCAGACAAGAGTAACGCAAGGGCGAGCGCAAACTAACACCTCAAAAAAAGGAACGACGGCGTCGTCATGGTTTCAGAACCTCGAGGTGGAGCTCCGCCGCTGCGTGTGGCGCGCCTGTCGCGATATAGCATCGCGAGTCATGTTGGCGTGCGTTACTGGACAGGCAACGAATTACTTTCTGCCTGACCGCATCGCGCGGGCAACGCAGCCGGTCTGGCCTCGAGAACGCGAGTACGCTCACGGAATGTACGCGTCTCTGATGGGTATTCTACCCGATATTTGGTCGACTTTCAGCTAGTGCTGCGACCGGTTACGCGAGTGTTTTGGATTTCAGGAAATCCCGCGTAAAAAGGTTTTCAACGGTGTGTCTTTGACCGAGGTGAGCATTAAGGGCTGCGGTCTACCATTTTTCGGCTATTTTCAGCGTTTCCGCAAACTGTCCTTTCGGTCGCGCTTTTGGCGATTTGCTGTTCAAAAAGCTTAAGGGTTCAAAGAACGAGAAAAGTGAAAAGAACAAGTTGAGGTAAGTGCGCACACAGTAAAGAACAGCCGTTGCTGTTGCATGTATCGGTGAGGCCGAACGTTAAATTCAACGGTGAAATCGAACCTTTCTCAGGTCGACATCGCGTACATCTACCAGCTCCCACGCGTGCAATTCCGCATTCCCATCCACTTCCACCTCACCTACACCAGTCCGAAAACCCCCACGAATGGCCAGCAGAAGTAGGCAAAACCATGCTTTGATGAGCAGCCGAGCAGACACGATGGGTTCTACCGACACAAGCCTCACTCAGGCTCGACTGCGCACGCACGGGCCATCTACAGTTCACCCAGTTTCGTACTTGCGATCTTTTCCAAACAGGACTATAGGTTGCGGTCGTTGCCCGTGCACTACGTGGCCACATTCCCCTCCACGCTGTGCGTGAATCCCCATCTCGGAAGCAGTTTGGCGACCTGCCGCGCTCACAAGTGATTTGCGTTCGCGATATCGATCGATTATCAGGATTTCGCGATCGCAAATTCCGTCCTGTCATCGCTTAGGAAACGGAAATTGAACGCGCACTCGCGAGCCAGCTGACAGCGGCAAAGCATCGTCATGCAATGGAACTGCGAGATCAGTGCCCCAACACTTGCCTGACACAATCGAGCCTCAGAATCGATAACGGCAGTTCCACCAATTTAGCAGCCTCAGCTGCAGTACAATCTCCACCAAGACGAAGACACGCGCCCTGTCTTTCCTCGACGTCTCCACCCTGTAGAACTGACCATGAAACGTTCTAACTGCTCTATTTATTTCGTCTGCCTCCCGATCTGTGCCTCACCACTTCTCCGGCGCTCGGCGTGCTGACGACTTCTAGAAGGCAGTGGCAAGACAATCCTCTCTTCAACTGTAAACAACAGAAGCAGCAGGGGAGATTTTGTCATTGATGTGATGTCGCCGCAAATCAGAGGTCATGTTGGACTTGACGTCATGGCGTGTTTTTTCCAAGCAGGGGTCTACCCGGGCATCCGTAGGAATAGTCCAGCCAGTGCCTATGTAATAACTTAGCGCAGCACTAAACTTGCCAGCTGTGTGACCAAATATTTTCTATCCCTGAGGGAGAAGTGTCAGCAAGCCGACAACATGTACAGGCTCCCTGGCTGTATGAGCGTGTCTTGATGTGCATGTATGGTGCTTCCATAACACGTGATGTGGAGAGCCTTTGCGGATGTGACGTCATCACTGCCCGGGGCACGGCTGTGAGGAGCTGCTAAAACGAAGTTTGAAGCTATTATAAGCCTATGTATTTCGTGTGTGCAGTACATCGTCTCTCTCTCTCTCTCTCTCTCTCTCTCTCTCTCTCCCTCTGTCTTTCTTTCTTTCTGTCTTTCTCTTTCTCTATCTAACTATCTGGTGTTGACAGGGCGTCGGTGTACGCTTCTCGATGATCAAAGAGATTGCACAGCCACGGTGGCGCCTCACCGGCGCCAAATGGCGGTCAGCTTAAACCGCTCGCCACCGTGCTAACAGCAGGGACGGGAACGCTTAACTTGCAGCTAAACTGCCTCTGGAGACAGCACGTTGGCCTGTTTTCTTTACAGTGGTGAGTGTCACTAAAGAAGGCACCTTTCTCTCGCTCGCTTTTAGGGACAAAGCTGACAAGCCGCGCGAGGGAAAGTGGTGGCGTCGGTAACAATACCATGAATAGGGGGATGGGTTGCATCCTTAGTTTGAAAAGGAAACCACTTTTGGACAGCTTAGAGCAAAGGGATACCACCATGTATCGTCCATGGGCACATCACTCTATCAGTGCTGTCGATGTGCACGTTTTCCTCACAAAGCGAAGGTCGGAACTTCAGAGAATCTCCCAACCACAAGCACGTGACTGGCAAACTTTATATCCTAGCGGGAATTTTCACGCCTAAGTAGGAGATACACAGGCTGAAATTTTGACCACACTTGACTGCGCCAGGTATTCTCTGTCAACAGTGTAGAACCTTTTCCTGTCATGTCTCATCCGATCGCGAATTATGGCTTCCGCAGGTCCGCAAAGCTGCCATACGGGAAATCACCAGCGTGGTCGAGCAGCCAAAACACTGCCGCGTGCACACGTGATGTCGGTTCAAAGTCAGGACGCATCCACATCTGGTTATGGTGTTTTACAGTACAGCTGAAGGGACTGATAACAAACATTCATCAATCAAGATTGCTTTGTCGGCAGTTCCTTCAACTAATCGTCAGCATGTTTTTGAGCCAGCGTGATCAAATGCGGGAAGTGCTATGTCACCAGCTTGCGCAGGAGACGCATTAAAAAGAGCAGTCGCAGTGGTTTAGGTCAGGTAAAAGTTCGGAGACGTCCAGGAACGAAAGGCGTGTTGTGTCTTCGTTGATCATCCTTGAGATTTGTCTGAGCTTAGAAGGTTGGCATCATGAAGCCTGCCAACCTTTGGCCACCACCTTCGTTTTCCCTACCCGGCGTGCATGTCTTAGTGGGCATGTTTGCCTGTGCTTCCTTCCTCGCTTTAAACCGGGATGTTGAACTCCGATGTTCTTGGGTTTCTCTACAGGGTCTTCCGTGGCAGCCGGTGGAAACTGACTTCAAAATGGTGTTTTCAGCGCTGATGTCCCTTTTGCTCATGACGGTTGCCTCCTCCAAAGCCTCGACATTGGGTAGGAAAGCTACAGAAAAGGAATGGTCTGGACAAGAACTTGACTTTTTTCTTAAAAGACTTCAAGTTATCGCTTTTCTTCTGAGACACATTAAGAAAATGAAACGTCAGGCTACGCCTGTCCATCTATCCTGCACGATCGCTCACCGACTGCATTCGAACCTCAGTCGTAGTGACCGTCAGACAACCTACTGGCCGGTCTGTCCAACTGTCCATCAGTTCGTACGCCCTTTCGTCTGTCAGGGAACCTGCTCGTCCGTTGGCGCAACCGACCGTCTCTCCTTCCGATCGTCCGTCGCTTTGTAGCCTATTTGTTTGTCATTCCGTCTGTTGTTCTATCTTCCGTCGCTCCGTACATCGTTCGTCTCTCCCCCCGTCTGTCTTTCTACCTCCCATGGATCCGTACTCCGTTTGTCACTCCGTCTATCGACTTAGCTTCCGTCGATCCATGGCTCCATCGCTCCCTCCGTTGATCAGTGATCAGCACGCTGGCCTATGTATTTCAAAATTCCTTCGCTCCATCTCGTCCGTCCTTACGTGCGCCACTCCGTACTTCTCGTTCGCCGCTCCATCGCTACGTCGGTCCGTCTGTCCGGCCGTCCACCCATCTGACAACCCGCTCGCCCGTCCGTCTGTCCGTACTTTCGTCGGTCTGCTCGTTCATACGCCTGTCCGTTGGTCTGTCCACCCATCCGTTACTCCGTCCATACGCCGGTTAGGCTCTCTGTTCCTTTGCCTTCTGTCTGTCAATCCATCGGAGACAAGGTCAATCGCTCTAGCCGGCCCAAATAGACGGTTGGTGTCGTTAATGTCTTACACCGACTTCATCCTTTTTCTTACCAACACGGACTTTTCCTCAGAGAGAGTGAGATGAATCCACCTCGACCCCGCTAGCTAGCCCCACTCGTAAGTTAAGTCTCGTGGCCTAATTTCCCGATGACTTTGCTTTTCGCCGATGACTCGATGCTGAGCTTACTATGACCAGAGGTGGCGGAGATCGTCTGAATTCAGAATTCCTGAGCTAGTTTAAAGTGCAACCGGCGGATGTTCGCTTTGGCCACTACCTCGGATCGAAGAATGCGCAATGCCAACCGGTACCGATGAAAGTTTCCGTCGGTCAGTTGGGCTTCTCCATCTCTCAACTGCAGTCTCAGGCATTCGAAAATCCTTGCAGCTCTGTGCGGTTGTGGGTGGGTTGTGCGGAGAATGCATATTATGCTTAGGTTCAAGAAAGAGGGAATTTTGAGTGGGGAAAATCCTCCTTCCTACTTTAAAGTTTCACTGATTTCGTGCTTTCTACTAGATGGTGGAGCTCCTCACGTCGTACGGTATCGACCAAAACAACGCAACGACTTTCGCCAGGCAGATGGTGGTCGTGCGAATGGATGAACGCGACCTGGACCATCACGGCCGTATCCCGATCGCCTTTATCCGCACGAACCTACGAAGAATCGGCATGGATCGCCGCCAGCAGAATAAAGTGGTCAGATGTGTTTCAGGAGCCACCAGGGGTGAGGAACGTTCTCTTCTTCGAAAGAAATTGTCCGTGGGCTTCTTTTTCCGTCTTTTCCTTTGGCAGGACACTAGCTCTTGTACCTAAAACTTGAAGTTTAGTTTGAAACAGACACAAGAAGGATTATTTAGGTTTCGAGAATTCAATAACGGCAATACCGAAAAAAATTCTTACTCGTCTCAGGTGCATGGCGTGAAGCTTCAAACCAAACCGTGAAGTATCGAAATAGAGGTGAATCTTGTTGTGGCTTTTGGCAATATCAAAATAACTCCATCCATCACAGTTTAGCTAGAGCCAATCATTTTCCCTCCTCGATGACCTGAACAGCGTCTTTCTTTCTTTCCTTCCTTTCTACCATTCTCTTAGCATGTCTAGCTTTCTATGGCCTAAGAGCATTATGATGTTTTGCTAAACGTGTTTGTGTAGGAAGTTGTACGCAGCGACCGTGTCAAAATGGCGGAGTTTGCACGTTCCGTGATCGAGGTGTGAAAAATCACATCTGTGACTGTCTCACCGGATTTGGGGGAGAACGGTGTGAAAATGGTGAGTAAATGGTACAATGTGGTAGTCTGTTAAAACAGATTTTAGCTGGACCTATGATTGACCTGCAAGATTGCAATGTACACATTCATTTTATTCCCAGATTACTGCAACTCTCCCAATCCACGTGGAGAACATGGCAAGGGTCTGTACAGCCCAACACCGAGACGATACAGTTGTGTGTGCAGTAGAGGATACACTGGACCCAGCTGTACTCAAAGTAAATGGGTCGTAAGGCCTTAAAGTCTATTTCAGCACACCTTGATCCTACTTCCCATGGACATCTAAAGGGCTTTCTTGTTTATACCTCACGGTCATTTGGTCTTTGCAGCTGTTAATGAGTGTTTGTCATCGCCATGTCAAAATGGTGGAACTTGTCATGATGGTGTTCTGATCTACACCTGTACATGTGCACTTGGCTACGGAGGAGTCAACTGTGAAACCCGTAAGACTTTCCAACACCATTAGCGCTTTGTCTTGCCACCTTTTCCTTTTGGATTAATTGATCAAAGTTGCGTTGGCCTCAACATCTTTGTCACCATAGCAATACAGCCATTGTTACCACATGTCTGCATTGATTAATATTCAGTTTTCATTGCAAAAACGCTTTCAAGTTTACAAGCTTGGGGACGTTGTTGCTTTGTCCTCGCTGCTACACACATGATCGTATGCTCATTTTCACAATGAACTTTTCTCCTGAAGTCAGTTTCATTGAAAAAGGTTGTTGTTTCATAAAGACAAGTTTCTTTACGACTAGATGTCAAACTGGGGATGGCATGGATAGCACAATCAGGTTTAAATTGCTGTGATAAACACTTGAGGGAAGTTGCAAGTAGTCTACCATCATCGAAGACCCTGGTGTTGGTACTCAGTTTAAAAGCCACCAGCCCGAAAAGGGCTCTGGCAGTAAGGCCATCGAATTAGGTAAATTATGTAAATCACCAGCTGAGCACAGCTCAAAAAGGAAGTGATTGAAGTAAGTAAATTTCTGAGTTTATGAAACTAAACATGGTGAAGCGAAGGAAAGGAATGTAGTGACTGGTGCTGACTAATGTCGTCATCACTTGGTCTTTCTTTTTCTTTTATGAAAGAGTGGCTGACCTCTGCTGTGTTTGAGGGAGTGCTGGAAGCTCTACGCGAGCAAAACGTAACCATAAGACGACAAGAGAAACAAATTCATCGTCTGAGCAAAAAAGTAAGCAAAGTGTTATCAGTTTGAATGTAGATCATCACAATTGGCAAGCTTTCTTCATTGAATGAAAAGAAAAGACATAAAATTAGGAATCGTGTGGTTTTGAAAGGACGGAATGGCTGCAAGTAAATGGTTAAGGTGGTCCTGGATGGTTGACATGGATGTTGCCACTACCAGTGACTATGTTCAAATTCTCACCCAGAAGTTCACGTTATCCACCCAAGGGACTATGTTTCTGAAAGCTTAAATTCCAAAGGATTAACTTTATTAAAATTTCTACGAGCCGAACGTCATGTGGTTGAAGTTATGGCGTCATACGGCGGTGTTTAGCATGTACATGACGCAAATTAGAAATTTGGAACCATCTTTGGAGCCGTCTGCTCAACGGCCCTGAATGTTCCTGTGTAAGTTCCTGTTACTAAGCACCAAAAAACGTCTCTGGCTTTCTTCAATTTAATCCTCGTTATCCCACCATGTTTCACTAAAGTTCAGGGTTACATGGTTACCCTTAAAATTTGTCTTCCACTTTTCAAACTGCAGACAGTACTGTTTCGGCCTTTGACTTTTCTGAAGTTTGGACATTATTTTGACAAATCCCAGACATGCATTTTTGTTACTTAGAGACAGGAACTCGAAGAAAAAATTAAGGTTAATCGAACAGATGGGTGTGAAGATGAATCCCAATTTCTGATTTCCGTCGTGTACATCTTAAAAGTTACGCTGTGACGCCATAACCTCAACTACGTAACATTTAGCTTTGGGGAATCTTAATATGAACCTTTTGAGTATAAGTTTTCAAAAACATATACCTCTTTGGGTGGATAAAGTGAACATGTGGGTGAAGCGTTGGACATGGTCACGGGTGGTAGCAACATCAATATCGACACCCAGGAGCACCTTACATTTGGCAGCTCAGTGACTGTGGACCTTTCCTGCTTGAGCTAGATCTGATTATGTTCATTGAGAAATCTGATTATGTCCATTGAGATAGATCTGATCATGTCCTTTGAGATAGATCTGATTATGTCCATTGAGAAAGATCTGATTATGTCCATTGAGATGGATCTGATTATGTCCATTGACATAGATCTGGTTTCAACTTGTGCGACTGAAGCGCCACCAACATCTTCACTACTAATTGTTATTGAGAGGATTAAGTTCTAAAACGTTGTTTGTATCGGATGGCGTACACGCAATTAGTTCTTGAGAAAGCCCCAAGTTCACCCTCATTCCTTGCAGAGACATTTTATGCTTTCCTTATCCGTGTGTTGTAGTGTGGTTCAGGGAAAGGTGAAATGGTCCGTTGGCGCTCCAAAGCCTGGGTAAACCTGAACAGTGACGCTGACAATGCACAGCTTGTGAGTATGCCATTCAGGAAAGAACGAAGTGACACGTATCTACGATTGACATGGAGTAGAAACTTCAGGCCTCAAATTCACAGCAAATGCAGCCAGCGGTACTTCAAGATAAACAACAACAAGTGCAGCTCTCCAGCATCTATCAACGGAAATTTCTATGAAACCGAGTACGGCGGGCGAGCCTGGAGTCTTCGCCACAGCACAATCACAGGAGTGTGTAAAGCTACAAGTGCTGGAAAATTCCTGTCCGCCACATACCAAGTGAGCATGAATGTGCGTGGCTGTCCTTTGGAACACGGGGATGGTGCGAATGCCTACTCTGGCTGGCAGAGCACATCGAGTATGATCATCGAAGAACTCTGTCCACAACAGCCAGGAGCATCATTCTCTTAGATCGAATCTTAGCGGTCTTGTTAAAACCTCTCTGGCCTCTTAGCCTCATAGTCAGTGCCTCAAGTCTTCTCTTGTGGTCTCATAGCCACTGTCACCCCTTATTTAGGCGTATTCTTCTTCAGAACTTTCACCTTAGTTTACTTCTTGATTTCTGTACGTCTCCAAGGAAAAGTTTCTCTTTTCATGGATAAAATCTTACATATGATTTGAGCCAGACATACATCTTCATTGAAAGCTTCATTTTGTTCCCCTTTACCTTCAGTGTTTAGATGCGCACATCTGAGTTTGTCCACAATGTTTGAGAACAACAGGATGGTGGTTGCATTTATGATACTAGAGGTGATATTATACGCACACAGGTTTACCTCTAACTATATGTCTCTACTCTCTTCTTGTTTTGCCTTGTATAAAAACTTTTTGTTGACTCTGTCAGGCTCTGCAGATCTGTTGCAGCATCCATCTGGTTCTACGTACATGTCATGGTCCGCAAGCAGCTAGTTGTGATCGTATAGTATATGTCATGGAAAGGTACATTTAGAGAATTTAGTGTGATGGGTGATGTCCTGCAGGAGTGCATTTTACAGCCACACAGCAACCGGGCGTCAGCAGCACCACAGGTAGGAATCTTCATGGCAACACCATCCTCATCATTGACACTAAGGCCAGGAGCCGCAGAGTCTTCCGAAGGCTGCCCAGCCACAGCATTGTTGTAGCCATCAACAGGTTTCCCTGTCAGCAGCCACACATAGATGACCTTCTCAAGGTTCCCGCTGTAACAATAGATCACGTCTCTAGATGGTGCATTGACCTATCAGTGGCACTGTGGGGACACAGACGGCAGTACTGGAGAGAAACATCCAAGCCCTCTTTCCAGATGTTAGACACGTCCTAGACTTTGTGAATAATATGCGTTAGGGTTTGGTTGAAGCAATGGGTCGAGGATTGTGATTGTTGGTTATGGACAGCCCCTGGCATGACGGTGACTCCAAAGAACTTGAACAGCAAGCTGACATAAGCTTTTCAGAACTCTGTCCCCTGTCGGCACGGACAACCTTTGGGTACCCCAACAACGGACGAATATTGTAAAGGCCTCTGCTATGCACTGTGCAGTATTATGGCGGAGCAGAAGCATCTCCGTCCATTAAGTGAGGGTGTCCACAGGCACGAGTACGCAATAATACTGGCCTCTCCAAGCTGAGCCACAGAGTTTCTGTGACCACCTCACTCCAGGGTTTGCCGGACATGGCTGGGTATTCGTGGTCCATTCACAACACCATCTAGGCAGGCAGCTCTGCAATGCACACACTTCTTGAAACAATCCTGGCATGCCGCAACATGCCAGGGAAGAAGCACTCCTGTCATTAAAGGTAGTACATTTTAGACCAGGCATGAGGGCCAGCAGTCTCATGGGCTGTTCGCGGAACGTCTTGCACTAGGCCTGTAGATACTACAGGTAAAGCTGGCCATCAATCCACAAGCAGCTAGACGTTTCGGTACATTACATTGTCCAAAACTATGAGCTTCAACTTGATCTTAACGGATGATTTTGGAGGCTTAATCTGGTCATCCCGACTCTTGATGACAGAATGGATGACAAGGCTGGATTACTGACCAATCCAGCGTCAGCATACCATGATATGTCACAGCCGTGTTGCTCCAGCTGTGATCATTGTATCCTTCTTCTCCCTTTCAGTCTGCTCATCCAGCTTCTCGATGGCAGAATGGTTAATATGGTTAACCAAAGTGCATTAGCCAATAGCCGCAGGCTAATCAAGGGCCTCTGCACAGATCGCCAACAACCGCGGATGGGAATCGAACCCACAGCCATTCGCCATCGCCCCCGCGGAAAGCGAGCACATAACCTCTGTGCCACGGAGGCAGCTCAAGGATGACAAGGCTAAATTGCTGACCAATCCAGGGTCAGTATACCATGATATGTCACAGCTGTGTTGCTCCAGCTGTGATCATTGTCTCATTGAAGAAGGTTGAAGGACTTTTTGGATCTCACTCTCATGATCAAACTCAAAGAAGGTTAAGAACAGCAGTTCTTA
>JAOWAR010163176.1:0-10325 GCA_028571005.1 Clathrina lutea
TCTCTCTCTCTCTCTCTCTCTCTCTCTCTCCCTCTCTCTCTCTCTCCCTCTCTCTCCCTCTCTCTCTCTCTCTTTAATATCATCGACACCCCATTCCTCAGTGAAGTTATTTCCACAGGAAAGACTTTACGGATGGTATCTTGAGAACGAACAAAATCACTGACAGGCACCGTCATGGCATATGACGCCTTCAAGGGGCAGGCATCAGCAGCCAATCGAGAGATGCCTTGTGCACATGATGCCCATCCCAATTGTTACTGGCTTTCATTAAACGAACTTTCCTGTTTACAGGCGATGCTGGGACTTTGCAATTGCGAAATCAATGAAAGCCAATAGTCCTTCCCCTCGCTCCCGAGCGTAACCGGGTGCAATTCGCACCGTCAGCAGATCAACAAAGTCTGTCTCAATGTACTGCTATAGGCTGAAGTGCAAGCTTAACCAATTTAAGGTAATGGGGCTGTGAAAAGTGTGCAAGTCAACGGCTTGAAATTCATTATAATTACCAGTGCTCAATGCACGGACGCGTTGACAGACGACGTACGCGTACATGGCATGGAGCCTGTTCACTTCCAAGGCACAAATCAATGGCAAGCCGCACGAGTCTCCGGTTAGGAAATAATCCCACAGTATCCTACACCATCCGGATATAGATCGTGGTGAGCGAGGGTGTGACTGTGTGGTGGGGGTGTTTGATCCATGTAGAGCGCAAACATATTTTTTCAAATGGAAAAGAAGCACCCTCATCAAGGAGGATTGACTAAATGCCGATTAATGCGTATTTCGGGTTGGAGCTTCTGGTTCCATTCGTTTGGCGTGAGCTTTTGACACCAGAATTGTGTAACCACTACAACAGGCCAGCAATGCACCCACTCCCAGACACAAGGGGGACGATAATATGATAACGAGGGGTGTTAAAAAGCGCGTCAGTCGCGTTTCCGCCAACCCACGGAGGTCGAACAGAAAGCCTCACAGTGCCATTCAAAGAAGGCCGGCACGGACCAACTTCAAAGACTGAATTTCCACTTTGTCGCCTTCGCTAGGGCCAACCCCGGCAAGAGGCTGTGACCATCCGGCCAAACATGTATATTAACTGGTTTATCCAGTCTCGCGATTAGACTAGCAAGTGTTCGTCCGAAGTCTGGGCCATGGGCCTCGGAATCGACCATTGCTCAATTGTCTGTAGTTATTCCTCTCTTTAACGTCACCTGCTGTCGGGTGCTGCTGAAAGCCTGTATTTGAACTTTGCTGTTGCACATGATCCGGCCAACGCCGGTTGTGGGTTCGGAACTTTGTTAAAGCCACAGCTGCGACCTGCTGTCTAAGACCGGCAGGAAATGTTTTATATCCCCCGCGCGCAAAAAAGGGCGCTGGATTGGTGAATTTCCATCAAGAAACTCCATTGCCGTCAACAAGCTCTCTATTTCAAGACCCACTTTACCTTGGTGGCCACTCCCCACGCTCGAGAACAGGTTCGTTTCCGGATCGAAGAATCGCAGCGTTATTCGCCCAGACCTCCGTTAGTAATCGGAAGGGGTAAGATATCAGATCAGATTGTTTCAAGCCTCCTAACTTCCTTGGAAACCCGTGATCACATTTCCGGTCCCTGTGAAGGAAGAAAAAACCAGAACATTCACTCCATGGCCATCCAGTAAAGCCTTCGGGGAAAAGCCTGCTCCCAGCCTGGCGACGGCTCAAGCGAACGTGCCTCTGAGTTTATCAGGTTACGTATCCCAGGGTTACGTTGCTGTGCAGGACTGCGGACAGGAGTCGAAATCAATTCCCACATTCCCACAACAAAAAGGACCGGTCCTCCTGGGCACAACGAAAAGGTTACGAACCCCCGGAAGTTGGACACAAAGTTGTGTTCTTTCTGCCTAGTACTATTACCAAAAATTGCGGTTGCGATCGCGATGGCGTGATGGTTTAATCTGAACAGTGGACAGGATGTGATCGAGAGGTCTGCTGGATCGCGGAAGCAATCCCCTTAGGCCAACTGGTGCCCGCTTTCGGTCAATGAACTTTGCCAGCTCCAAATTTTAGTGGTAGAGCGACTCGGAATGACGTAATGTTACACGGTCAGTTTCCACCACAAAACAATAAAGAAACTTTTCTCTTTTCCTTAGTTAAAAGCCTAGAAGCGGGAGAGGAGCTAAGAAAGAGGAAAAATGTACTAAAAAGGTTAAAATGGCCCTGGCCGAAGCTGGCAGCTGTTGGCCCAGCTGCGAACTGCCTCGTGATAATGCTTCGTTCTTGGAACTGCTTTGATCGCGAGCCTGTGGTCAATTTGAGTATGCCGGGAGCGGGGATCTGCCCTTCAAGATCGTTCTTAATTTTTCAAGAACTCCGGTTCGAGTGTAGTCGCCCTCACTTGGTCAAGCGGTGTCTGTATGCATGAGCGATGGTCAGGTGTATGCCGCCTCGAGGAAGGGCTGCTAGTCAGAGAGCGCTATCTCTCAAGAAAGCCCTTCCCCTAGGGCTGATACGAGCGACTTCTGAGAGCAATTTCTAGGTCCTCAAATGCCAGCCTGTCTTCGCTCACTTCTCTTGCCCAACACCACTTTTTCTTGAAGCCTACGATTGCCTCTTAGCATTTAACTGAAGTTCCATTTTCCCCGTGGCCGGCGAACCTGAAACCATTCTCGCTCTCCAGGATGTCAAGCAGCAATGAAGACGGAGCTTATGGAAGTCATTGCAAGTAGTTCAAAAGGGAAACAGTCGCTTACATCTCAAAGAGCTCCTGGAGACAAGGACCCTGTGGTGGAATTGCTTGCAAGCTAATAAGTAGTTACAATTTTTAGCTAGCTACTTTAAACACGTGGGCAAACAAGATCTCTCAATCAGTTTGCCACTTGCTGACATGCCAGCCTTTTGATCGTTGAAAGGGAACCCTACGGAGACATGTTCGATACTCGCTGTAGGCTTGTTTCGGAGTGTCTAGCCATTTTTAGGGCGGCTATTTGCTTGGTTGCTGTTTCCCCCAATTTCAAAAATCACATAAACCCAAGCAAGGTGCTCACTTGCCTTAGTCAGCCACATACCGTACGATGCCATGCAAGAAAGGCCTTGAAAAATTGGCTCAATTCTGCGCCTGGGGAAACGCATGCCTGTCTGGACGGAATGGTCTGTATCCTGGCCGATCAACAACCTGGAACTCAAAACCGCACATGCATAATCACGGTCCGCCACGCTCAGTAGCGGTTGCACCCGGTTTTAGTGGACTTTTAGCATGCTTAGTCGAACAAGAAACTGCTCAATATCGTGCATGTGTAAAATACCAGGCGAGGTGTGAAAAGACCGCGGGCATTATTGAGGGAGAGTACCGGAAAAAAATTATCCACCTGGTTTGAGCGTATCCCAAGACATGATTAACCTTTCCCTTTATCTTATTTCATTTTTTTCGTAAGCTTGGCCACCAGCTGGCGTTTTGGTAAAGGCGGCGCTTGGTCGAATCGTGGCGCGGAGCCGTACTGTCTTGCTTCTTCGGGCAGATTTGATTTGTTTTGAGCTGAGCTGTGGACTGGTTGCGTTAATTTCCTTGTCCCATCTCTTCGATTCGGCGGAGTAGGAGCTGGAGAGTTTCGCCTCAGGTGTATACGGAAAATGATATTGCACTCACATTGGGGCCGGACTGGTTAGAATGGTTCTACCTCACCTTCCCGATCACAAAAGAGAGTGTTCATTACGCGATCATTCTTAATCAGTAGACGATCTCTTCTGCAATCCCTTTAAGCTACGATGCCATCTAGGCTGACAGCCCTTCTTCTCCTCAGCCCGAGAGGTACGATTCGATGGCGGCAGAACGTGGCCTTTGCAGACGCAAATTGCGCTCATCGAGAACTTCTCACAGGATGTGATTTCGGTCTTCGACCTTTCAGTTCCTTTTAAAAATGGTAGGAGGACCTTAGTCCCTGCTGTGGAAACTTTTCCACAGCAGAGTTGTTTGTGGTAAACGAAAGTCCAATGCATTGATGACCTACTTGGGCAAGTTCCGTTTGGTGCCAGAAGCTGGCTCTCAGGCTCGTGATCAAATCTTCACTTCTGCCGTAACTAGAGAGAAACGAAACCCCAAACAGGAGAGGTGTGTTACATGAAGGAAGGAGGACACTGCTAACAAAAGCTAAATTCCATGACCATCGAAGTATCCCACCAAACTGAGTACCTGTTTTTATTATTACTATCATTTTTTGCCCTTAGTTTGCTTTGGGGGTTTACACTGGCACTGGCAGAAGTCCGAAGCCCTGTAAGTGTGACAAGGAGAGCCTAGTGGTAGGCAAAGGTCCCCTGCCTTGACATGTTTTCGACAAAGGTCTGCCTGGCCTCGGGTGGTCTTGTAGAGGACTAGACGATTGTAAGACTACAACAAAGAGCGGAATGGAAGGCGAAGAAAACATGAAAACTCTTTTGCTACTCTAACCGTTTCTAAGCGCCTGACTCTTCCCGGATTCTTCAGCGGGTGGTCGGTTTGCGGAGCTTCGTTTCGAACGGCCCTTGAAACCCCCACGTGCTCACCACCTGCTGCACCTGGCCATCTTCTAGACTGTCAGACAGCGCAAGCGTTTGGTGAGAAACACGTGGCGCTTGCCGCGTCAGCGAATCTCGAAGCAAAACACCTGAACAGATAAACATCAGCGGGCCACGGGAGGACAAAAAAGTCTTGTTTCTGTTTTTCACAAGGCTAGCTAAGGGAAAACTGTACAGACAATGTTGACTGTCAAAACCCCTCTTCACTTCTTGTCAGATTTTCCCGACGCATACACGAAACTACACTCCCATAGTTCCAATCTTCATGAAGAGTGTTGAAATTTCCCACTCTTCAGCAAAATTTGGTGTAGGCATGATCAGATAATTGATAAGCGCGTCTTTTTCACTGCCAAATGCCGCCCTGTCAGGGAGCAATGCTACCAATCGGAAAGACAGCATTCAGCCTTTTCCTGGTGGCTCTTGTGCCTTTCTGTTTTTGTCGAGGAATTCTCGCGCTGCGGTTCTTACCAACAGCTTAGCACTAGGATGATATTGTCTCCCTCTCAGTTACCACTTGGGCGGAGCCCTCCAACAACAGCACTTTGTCACCGCCATCATCTCTCCTCCCGCTACCTTTAATCGGAGACGTCGGAGGGTCTGTACATGTTGCTTTGCCATCGGTGCACTGATGTCAGGGGAAAAGTGGCCTAACCATCAGTTTGGGTTAAGCCTTCCCCTTGGCCGTGTTTCTGCGATCGACTAATAGGCGAAAACAAAGACAGTTTGAACTACGGCTGGGCTTGACGACCGCGCCAAATGGCCAGGGGCGCAAAATTCCTCCGCCCCACATTCAGCCAGGCTGGCAGAGGCAAAATCGATGTGTCTTATCGGGCCCATTTTTCCTTTAGGGACGTTGTGACTAATCACGTCTGCTACCAGTAGTGTGGGGACAGCGTGGGTAAGACTTTGTCTGATCCCATCAGCACGACGATGAAAGGAATTTGACCTGATCGGAATCATAATTGATTCGATTGAAGTTTGTCGGACTAAAGGCCATATCACATAAAGCAACTGCTGCCGTAAATATTGGCTGGGTTTGGACAGCAAGTCACGGCCTTAGGAAAGATGTCCAGATCGAGAAGCCCTCGGCAAAATTTGGCCTTGTCATCAACACCCCAAGAGATCGGGGAGTTGGTCGTGGGTCAAGATGGCCTCGCAGATGCATATACCCGGCAACAGGCGGCCATGACACGTCGAAGTCCCTCATGGCGAGAAAAATGTTGCAACGAAGCCCATACGATGAAATTGGTCCCAGACCCGGCCGCGTCGCGGGCATCCCACTCTCAGCAGAAGCATTTCCGCTTTTTGTTCCGCGCCACACAGCTGCGCCAGAGGTCGCGTGCGCGGGCCCAGTCTGCCTGGCAGCTCTTGCAAGGCGCCGCGCTAAGAAGTGGCTCTCAGTCTGTGTTCGCTCACAGAGCCGATCTGAGAGAGGTGCCTGGATGAGGTGATATCGACTGGATTAGCACGGGTCCGGACTTCGAGCCTTGCAAACACGCGAGCCTCCCCTCGCCATTGCGTATTGTCAACTACTACTTAGGGTTGCGATCGTCCTGCATAGCTGTAGTCGTGGAAGAATGCGTAACACACAAGCGTGCATGCACGCCTTGACCCCGCTCGAAGGAGAGCTTCGCTGACAGTTGCATTCCTTTGGCGGAGGGCGTCGGCCGAGCCTCATCAACGGTGACATTGTCTTCCGCTCCGTGCACAAGTGTCCGCTGGGGGCGATCGCCGACGTTAAGTGGATTCGCTCCGGCATCGTGGAACAGCGCCAGGGCTCGGATCGGAGCAGGAGAGCAAAATGCTATTTGATGCCGTCACCGGAGGGCCGGTGAGCAAGTCCGTACCCGATCTTCGCTTATTTCTGGTGACAATACCCCTTGCAGTACTGCGCAAATCAAACGTTTCCTGTCCTTCCCCGGGCCAACATTTGATCTCGTTTCTCTCGTGCTCAGGCTCCATACGACAGAGGTCGCCCTTCGAGTCAATTGCCCTCACCAGCTTCTCGGAAAACAGGCTGTTTTCGTTGTATATACATTCCGCGAGAAAGGAAGTCTGCTCAACTCGACATGATGTGGCGAGGCGCACCGGCCATGTCTCCGATCCCGCGTCTGAATCTTCTCGTCGCCCTGCTGGCCGTTACAGGAGCTGTCTTTTCAGACACGCTGCCGGTCTCGCCTCGAGATAAGCGTACCGTTAGGGTGGCGTACGACGCGCGAGTGCAACTTCCATTTGCACAAACCCACCGCGGATCGTCGGAGAATTCGGCAATGCCCAGCCGACGAGTGGAGACCGTGCTCGAGGAGCGCGCGCTGCAGAAGAAGGTTTTGAAGGAAATGTTCGAGATGGAGAGCGACCCCGGCGATTTCATCCACAACTTCCGACCGTCGAACTACATGCTGGACTTGTACAATCGTTTTGCAGACAACCGCACAGGAACGCTCCTTGCCGCTTCCGACGACGACGACCAGGTGCCAGCAAGAGCGCGACAGATTTCGGAGAAGATTCGCAGCTTCCACTGTCGAGGTAGGCCTTCATCGATTGCTTGCGTTTACAGGGAAATCTATATCGTCGTGAAAATAAGGAGGTTTGAGCTTTAAACGCGTGTAGGGAGGTGCTCCGAGCGCTAGAGGGGACGTTTTTGTGACAGGACCCACTCGTTCTTTCCTCGATTGCATTCTTGAGGGGTACGATGGGAGACATGTGCCCGGCGAAACGAAAGATTTCAAACCGCTAAACTATCTCAAAAGTTCTACACCTCTGCCTTTCCGATCTTTAGCGGTAGAAGAAAGGCAGGGTGAAATTGGAATTTCAGGGCGGTGAAAAGCCCGTTGTCTCGTGAGTGCTTCTCGTCCCTGAATGTTTTGATCCCCCGGGGAGAAACATCAGGGCCTGAAAAGTTGGAGCGAAGGGTAAAGAGAAAAAATTAAATTGGAACTGAGCGGAACTTAATAGCGTACCGTTTAAACGCAAATCTTGGATCCACGTCTTCAACATGGAGAGCGTTGCATTGGCCTTCGGGAAAAATACGAAGATGTATTTTGATCACAGCCCGCTACGCATACGGTAGGTGGACGGTGATTGTTCGAGTGGGTCGTATATTACACGACTGAATGAACCAGTATCTCAAAGGGCGCTCTTACGGAACGTCTCTCAGCAGTACCCTAGATCGACGAACACGCATGGGGTCTGAGGCCGTGATGGAATCGGCTGCATGCCACGAAAGCCAT
The DNA here is from genome assembly GCA_028571005.1 of Clathrina lutea. Lineage (NCBI taxonomy): Eukaryota > Metazoa > Porifera > Calcarea > Clathrinida > Clathrinidae > Clathrina > Clathrina lutea. Next base: position 7,752 of record JAOWAR010163176.1, read on the forward strand.
GTCTTCATTCCGACGTCAACCACGAGCCGTTGGCGGTGGACTCGAGAGCTCTCGCGTACAGCACTTCGAACCGCTTCAATGGGCCACTTGTGTACAGCCCACGACGGGACAAAAGGACTGTACGGATCACTACAGCTCCTGTCCCGATGACTCCGTGAGACCAGTAACAACGACTGGACAGCGGTCCACGCGACTGCAGGGCAAACCATTTTTAGTTCCAAGACTGCGTCTCACCAAACAAAAAAATAAAATGAAATAAAATAAAAGGAAAGGTTAATCATGTCTTGGGGTGCGCTCAAACCGTGTGGATAATTTTTTTCCGGTACTCTCCTTCAATAATGCCCGCGGTCTTTTCACACCTTCTCGCCTGGTATTTTACATGCTCGATCACCCAGCCGCTGGTAAAGGAACATTGATGCCTTCTTCAGTTTCACCGCAAATTTAATAGACTGACCACGTCTTGTCAACTTAAGTCCACTGAGCACCCAAGTCAGAAGTTCAACGAAATGAAATCAATCAAACTGCTGCAGATCGATTGTCCTGGCAGGGTTATTTCGTCACAGCAGCTCTGCGCTGACACTGAATTAATCTTGATTGACACGGATCTGCTACGAATGGACAGGCCGCCGTCCTGCTGAACTACGTCATGACACGATGACATGTTCAACAGATTTATAAACAATCTTTCATGCAAATCAGGGCTGGGCGCCGGGCAAGTTTCTGACTTTCTACAAATGGCCAAATCACCAAAACCACTTCACGGTGATACAGCATACAAAAAGGGTATTTTCCTTTCCGAACTGGCAGCAAAGTTGGGAAAACACCTCATTTTCCTAACTGACAGCAAAGTTCGGAAAACACCTACTTTTCCAACTGATTGTCCCTGCAGTGACTTTTTTTTTTTACTCAATTGCCACTCACTTAAAGAAAACACATTTTTTCCTAATGCTCCCCTTTCTTAGGACCTTTTTTCTTCTAAACTCAATCGCCACCACTTCGGGAAAATACAGTTTTTCCTCAATGCTCTCCTTTCTTAGGACCTTTTTCCTTTAAACTCAATCACCACTCACTTCGAGAAAATACAGTTTTTCCTCGTTGCTCTGCTTTCTAACGACCCTCAACTGATCTACTTTCTGGTCACTTTTTGGGGGTCCCAAGATCAAGAAAACACCTCAAGATTCCTAACTGAGGTGTACCTTGAAAACACTTCCTAGGGAACACACCTCCGCGAGGTGCTCCTGAATCAAGTCACACTGTTGTGGTTTTCCCTTCACATGGGAGATGGGAGTAGATAAAATGAAAGGAAATACGAGGAATGAATTGGGAATCAAATTACAAGGTGGATTGAATTCTGTTCCAAAGCCTACCAGGATAGACATTCGATCAACTACCTTGTTTCCATTCCTGGTGTGCGCTTCAATATTGCTTTCTTCTCTCTCTCTCTCTCTCTCTTTCATCATCGTCGTCGTCGTCCTTCTCCTCCTCTCTCTCTTTCTCCTTCATATCCTATTTTTCGTACTGTGGTTTGTTTTCAAATACTAAATCATAAACTTTCTTGTCTCCTTTCATTTCACAGAGGCCACTGAGATGAACAGTTTCTGGCGTCTCTCATTTAACCTCACCCAGTTACCCACGGACAGCATCGTCCATGCAGAGCTAGCGGTTCACGGACGCTACTGCCAACAGCCCTCACGTAGCACACCCATTCAAGGAAATGTTACGGTGTTTGCAACCATACACCAGCTCAACCTCCCTCTAAAGCAGCACCTCCCTTTGTCATGGCAGCCTGTATATGATGGCAGCCACTGCTGGCGTACGTTCAACGTTACGCAGGCTGTGCTCAACTGGCAGCACCATAAAAACAAAAACCTCCGACATTTTGTACTTCTGTCAAATGGGCAGGGTGTAGCGAACCAGCTCGACCTGCAAACAACACACGACGGGAATGCTCCAGTACTCGTTGTCTACTATGGCAAGCTGGTTCAGATGCCCAAGGCTCCAGCGAAGAACAGGCGGCAGAGGAGGAACACTGACAACACGATCCCCGGGTACAAGAAGGAAGACCCAGTTCGAAACGACACGTACCTAAGCTGTGGCCGGCGAAGACTCTACATAGACTTCAGCAAAGTTGGGTGGAATCGCTGGGTGTTCTCGCCAAGTGGCTATGAAGCATTTCGCTGTGCTGGCTCATGCGCCTTCCCCATGGGCAGCCAAGTAAGGACGACGAACCACGCCATCTTGGAGTCCATGCTCAGTCTGCGGGCAAGACAGTTCGGGCAGGAAGAGCACAAGAACGACTCACCTCTCAAGGGTGGTGTCTGCTGCGTGCCAACATCACACCTGCCGAAGAGCTTAATCTACTTAACCGATCAAGGCGACACGACAATAAAGCTGTTCAAGAAAATGGTAGCGCACAGATGTGGTTGCAGATAATTTCAGAAGAGGAAGCATGCTGGAAACAATTAATCAAGGATAGCGGACGTGGGAGCGCCGTGGGGTGAAGGAGAGAGAGAGAGAGAGAGAGAGAGAGAGAGAGAGAGAGAGAGAGAGAGAGAGAGAGAGAGAGAGAGAGAG
>JAOWAR010163187.1:0-10325 GCA_028571005.1 Clathrina lutea
AACCTTGGCAATGTGCTGAGCAATCTGGGAGATTATCAGCAAGCAAAGGAGCTGTACCAACGTGCACTCCAGATAAACGAAAAGCACTACCGCCCAGACCATGTGCAAATGGCGACAACAGTGGAGAACCTTGGCCATGTGCTGAGCAATCTGGGACATTATCAGCAAGCAAAGGAGCTGTACTAACGTACACTCCAGATAAACGAAAAGCACTACGGCCCAGACCATGTGCAAGTGGTGATGACAGTGGAGAGCCTTGGTTATGTGCTGAGCAATCTGGGAGATTATCAGCAAGGAAAGGGGCTGTACCAACGTGCACTCCAAATAAACGAAAAGCACTACCGCCCAGACCATGTGCGAGTTGCGATGACAGTGGTGAAGATAAGAATGCGCTGAGGAATCTGGGAGATTATCAGCAAGCAAAGGAGCTGTACCAACATGCACTCCAGATAAGCGAAAAGCACTACCGACCAGACCATGTGCAAATGGCGACAACAGTGGAGAACCATGGCAATGTGCTGAGCAATCTGGGAGATTATCAGCAAGCAAAGGAGCTGTGCCAACGTACACTCCAGAATCCAGATAAATGAAGAAGAAGGACCAGAACAGTATACAACTACCAAGATTTTGTTATGAAAATAGCGAAGTGGAAAGGTCAACATGTTTTCTTAGAACACTAGAAAACACTGGAGAAAAGATAGACCTGGGAGCAGCAACGTTGTGCGTTGCTGACAACTATCTAGCGTTCATCAAAAGTCTCTAAGCTATGAAAGAAAGAAGATGTAAATTGTATTTATTATACGAAGATGGTTTTCTGTTGTTCTCTAGCACTTCTCGTGAGATATTGGCAAACTGGTAATACGAAAGCTGACCAGCCAGATGCAGTGGGAGCAAGCCGGTTGAAAATTGCTGCACAGCCTGCTGAAATTGAACAGGGGATGGCATCTGACGAGCACCGATTGATTGCTGTAGTGATTCCGTGCATGTAGAGAATGCGACGATGTTCAGACAGATGACAAAAGAGAAGAATCTATAAAGAAAGAGAACCACCCCGCAGCAGGCCTGTCAACCCCCTCCTCTTCTCCCCAAGCCAAGCCTTGCGCATGCACACAGGACAAACACTCACACACTCAAAAGAAAAGAAAAAAAAAACAGAAGAGAAAGCTAAGCTAAGAAAAAGAAAAAGTGAGAGCACGTCTCTCTGGACACTTGTGCAACTAGTCCACCGTGCATGGAGTTAACTAAAAATTGGCTTTGACCAGCAGACAAACTCAGGCCTATCCTTCAAAACTGAACTGCTAAGAGACCTACCAGGTGAATTACCAGGTGAACTAAAAGAATAACGAAAAGGACTACAAAATGTTCAGCTTGGCGGACGGCTTCGTTCAGATGAACTTGACAAGCGTGAGGTCGTGGAAGAGAAAGAGCTAGAAAGAAGAGGAGAGAAACTTACTGGGGACACAACCGGCTGAGTCTGTCTCATGCAAGGAGAAGAAGGGGAATATAGAAGGAGTACATGAGGTGGTAAATTGCGGTCGCTGTCCAGAAAGTTTTTTCGTTGTGCCCCCTTCTCACCTTTTTGGAGCAGCTTCAAGAGGGAGCTCCCTCACCGAAGGTGCATCGATCTGACAGGAAAAGAAAGACTCTAAAGGTTAATCTTTAACAACAAGCTGGTACGAAATTTCACTTTTTCAGTGCGACATTTTCCAGTGAAAATTATTGTTCATTTTAATTGACTGAAAAATGAGATGCTCACCTTCAGAACCATCAACTGGTTCAGTGCCGCCTCAGTTAATCGATTCCGTGAAGCAGTCTTGACTAATTTCAATCGTCACCATGGTTGGCAACGAAGCGTTGAAGCAGACCTGGGATCCCACCATTGCTCTTTAGATTGGGGTGCTCAGCAAGCGTGCCCTTCAGTGACAACCACTCAGAGCGGCAAGCTTCTCCATCCACCAGTGGGCCATCCTCGTCAACCATGCGATTAACAAGAACCTCCAACTTCTCATTAGCATAATGCAATGCCAGCACGTCCACAAACATTTCGACTGCCAAAAATGCTCAGAACATCCAGCACATCAATCATTGGGAATCGTTGATCCAAGCAGTCCTTCAGCGCTTGGAGAATGGATATCGCAATGCCTTTGCTGATGTGCTGCAGTCAAGGACGACCCTTCCTCCACTGAAGACTTTTGGACCCGCCATTTTTCCTTCGCTGGCCAAGCCATTGCTAATCATGAATTAGAACATTAAAATCAGAATCAGAATCAACACTACAAATACTGGATAGTGAAAAAAGGCTGGACCTAGGAGAAGCAATGTTGCGTATAGCTGATGGGTCTCTCTCCCCCCCCCCCCCTTCCCAAGAGATGGAGACTGTGGAAGCGGTGGTGGCGAGCCGGCTGGCTAAACAGGCCTTTGCCCTTCTTCACGGTCATCTTGCAAGTGCGTAACCAGAGGGGTTCTGGGGGCTCTATAGACCCCCGTGGATAGCGGAAGGCCCGACAAACAAAAAGGAAAGGAAATGACTCACACAAGCATGTGGTGCAGCACACAAACTGGCAACTATGCATGGCGCACTGCAAACATTCAGGTCTGCAGGGATATGAGTCTTGACGGATCATCGACGATGCTTGCCTGTCTCCCAGTAACTTTTACTTTCGCACTGGGGGAAGGTTTCTAATATGCTGCCATCATGAGTCGGAAGGAGCAGGAAGAGCGAGAGAGAAAGCGTGACGCAAAATCTAGTCGGACTTAGAAAGCTTACGTGTTCTTCCGGTCTCTAAACAGAAGGGGGAGTCCGGCTAGAACGACTCTGACAAGTCTGCCGCTTTCAGTAGTTCACCAGAGACGCTGCCAACTATTACCGATGCTGCAGCGAGCGAGGACCTCCGCGGCCCAAATGACGAGGCAGGATTCAACGGCGGGAACTCGGGAATGGACGACTCGGGCGTTGGCTTGCTTGCCGCATCTGGGAGTAGTCGTCGTTGTTCAGTCTCTAATAGTACTCCTTGCACTCCGATGTGCCACCCTCCGTTGGACTTTTTGGAGGAAAAAATGATATCGACCGGCTCTTTCTTGAGCTGAAGGCTACAACCGGGGAAGACTGCCCGTAAAGCTGTCGCACAGCTTTCCGAGGGCGAGAAGTACAGCTATTTCAAGCACCACCGAAAGCCGACGAAAGAGCGGCTACCGGCCACGGTCATGAACGGTCAGATGCGGACTTTCCAGCTGAGCTGGCTAATTGAATTTCCGTGGATGGTGTACAGCGAAGGAGCGGACGGCGTTTTTTTTGTTTTGTGTGCCCTGTTTTGCAGTAGGAGAGAGAGCAGGGGCCAGTTTGTCAACGTCCTTTATCACGGTTGGCATAAGAAGGTGAAATGCTGTGAACACCATTCGCATACCAGCATTTCTATCAAGCCTTCGGCTTCGTGGTTGAGGCTTTGGAAGTCACTGGTCATAGAATGCATCTTGATCAATACGGGGACAGCTACAGTGATTGGGACATTGAATCACATTGTGAGGCACAGCAGCTCCTTGCCAGCATCACTCGGTTCGATTTCATCATCATTCTCTTGCTGGTTTACGTTTATCTTTCTCATTTAGCCGGCATTCTTGTGAAGCTGCAGGGCAAAACCGTGGACATCATCGCTGCACATCAGATGACGTCTGAAGTCAAGGCCACTTACGTGAGTGAAAGAGAGAGCAACGAAACAGGCTTGAAGCGTATTTACCAGCAGGCAGTTCGGATGGCTGAGCGAGTCGGAATAACTCCAAACGACAACTTCTTCCAAATCTTCTGCACGATCTCTATGGGTGTGAATGAGGGCTAGGTTAGCCTGCCGGTCTCTCCCCATGGTTGCTCGCACCCAAGGTGATTACAGCTGGACTCAATCATCAAGCCCCGCTCCACAGGAGCTGCGTGATGCTGGGAATGAGCCCGTTTCAACAGTGGTGCAGCGCTCGAATTGCACCCGTCCGGCAATGCAACTTTTCATGAGAACTGTGTGTCAGTACCAATGACCTGCCTTGTTCATATAATCGTCCACTTGACATGGTCAAGAAGCGCTCCACAGTATGAATAAAATGACCAGCAAATTCATGAGCGTGAAGCACAAACATGGTACGCCTTCACCGGTCTCCCTAATCTAGCTGGAACCTTAGTGGTATTGAACATTGACAGGAGTCCAAATTTTGACCCCAGAACCCCCGTTCTGTTCTTGCTAGCTACACCCATGTCTTGAAAGCCCCGTTGTCGACAACGAGGCTGAAACCATCAAAAATGCCAAGGATGACCACCACGAGGCCAAGGTGATTCAGCCCGTGCATAGCGTACGCAGCATAACACCCCCAGAACTTCCAATTGACATCATCGAGGCTGAGCTCGGAGCTGAGTTTACAAGTGCAAAATACTGAAGTGAACGAAAACGACACCAAGAAATTGGCAACAGTGGAAGCGGTCTGCCAAGGGTCATGACCTTTTGGAAATGATCACCGGGCTTTATCGACGAAATCAAATCTCTAAGAACACTCTTCCTCCGATTATCTATCGAAGCAGCTGATAGAGAGGTCAGTTACGCAAGGTCTATTGACGTCCTTACGAGGGAGGTATCTTCCTTGGAAGAAAAAGTTGAGGTACTACAAGCCAGGCCCTGTAAGAAATTGGATGACCAGTCCTCAAAGATTTGTACCCTGACGACATAGATGAAAACTAACCTCAATTCTGAAGGGCCTGCAATGCAGCCTCCTAGCTCAACAGGATCGAAGCCGCTGACGATCTCGAAAACCCAGCCTATAACCCCTGAGGCCTCGCATGGTTTAAAAGCAACTGAATTCCGACAAGACCACTGCAGACCCGGAAGCTGACGAGTATCGGCCCGGCAAAGCTCCCAGGTTGATGAGTGTCTCTGAAAACCCACCTACAACCACCAGCAGACCCAGAACTGACCCCCTCGAATTAACCGATCGCGAGCAACTGACATCCCCTTGGAAGACTATCAGCCGGAAGACACCAAAAGCGCCCTGCCAACCCCACGATCAATCTGACGAAAAAAGAACAACATAACTTAAAGGTTCTGAAAGAGTTAAGAGGGCTGTGTACTTCCTGGGCAGTATCTCGTCCGACTGCCCAATCGACAGCGTCTTACAATACCTTCTTGTCAGGAACATCTGCCGTCATTGGTACTTCATTACCCCGAGAGTATTCGCGTTGAACTCTGCCTGCTTGTGCATCTTGGCTGATGACGCACTCGTTCAAGCATCCTGGACCGGAGGACAATTTCCAGCCGCAACATCTGGCGATACGCCCTTGGCACTTTACAGGTGAGACCAATGGCATCTAATTATTTTTCAATCTGTCTGACCAATGCGCAGGTAAGCACCAGTCCTCTCCAGCTCTCTGACCTAACGAATTTTCTCTGCTCACATCTATCCTAAATAGCAGCTACTGAAATTACAACCATCTCGATCAATCCATCCCAGACAGCATAATTGGGTAGCATAAAGACTGGCTCGTCTTCCGACACGACCGTAGCCGGTTCAGAGAAGGTGTAGACTTAAGGGTAGTTCTACCCCCTTTGCTATCCGTCTGATTATGACTGTCAGTCTGTCACACATTTATTGAGTTGTGCAATGTAAAGACCACCTTTCCAGTAGATGAATGCTGAAATCTAGATTAGGATACCTGTTGTCCAAACTGAGTTATGATTAAAAGAAAAATGGCGGCTCAAAATCTTAGCCCACCACTGTCACTTCATTTTACATGATACAACCACTGCATTTTGGGGACTGCCTCTTTTCTTGGTGCTCTAAAATGCGGTGTCTCGGATTTTTTGAAAACCACTGTGATCATGAAATTTAAGGGTGAAAACAAAAGAAGCCACATTTGGGCATACATACATATCCTCAATTTAAAATAACTTGAAGAAAGTCGACTGTTCCGAGCGCTGTTTTTAGGTCTATGATTAAGGAGGTTACGTAGAAAATTTAAAGTCGATCCAGCACGTAGCGATTGAGTTATGACGGACTAAAGTTGAGGGAACCAGGTTTCGAAAAAAAAAAACAGTGTGTGAAGTTCCCGCCTTCGCAGCCCGAGGCTTCAAATCCCCGGACGTCAATGGAAATTTCTCGAACTTGCCGACGGAATTCTGGCAAGAAAATTACAGCACAGAAACTTCATCCCTTTTTGGGCGCTTTCCAGCAAAAAAAAATGCAAAAATGTGAAATCAATCCCCAATGGGGTAGAACTACCTTAAGCAACTGCAAGGGCTGTGAAGCGAGTGGTGCACTTGTGTGGTGAGCATTGTCTTCTGCTTTGTCTTCTCCCGACTCATCAAACTATGTGTGCATCATCGTCGCTGTCGCCATCATCCTCATCAACGTCTTTGTCGGATTTTGACCATTTGAGCGACATCGTTGTCGTCGCCCTGACGATGAAGGGGTAAGACGTTCTCGCTCCCGGTCGAGATCTCGTTCTCCACGTTCGACAGGCGTGGGTGTTCCGGCCAATCCGGACAAAGAACGACGACCTAGGCCTCCCCGACTCCAAATTGACATCCTCGCGTGGCCATACAGAGTAATCAGGTAATCAGCACAGACAACAGCCAGCAACTCCGACAGACAGCCACACATTGGGCAGATTAAGATCTACCAGCCGACTAAACTGCCCAATGCCGAAAATACAGAATCGACGCACGTATAAATGATAAATATACTAGCAGAGCCCGTCCTTCAGACAGGTCATGCTTTGCACGAAATGATTTTCTGAGATCAAGTTTCCTTCAATTATTATAGCAAAATGCAACATCCGGCCTTGCATCTGGTTCTCCTCTGTGCGAATCTACCTCTTCTGTTGCTTTTGTGACGGCCGGTCGAGCTCACAGCCGCGTTGGCCGCCGCAGACAGTCATTTGCGATCGGACCTGAGCGGACCGGAGTCCAGCGCGACCCGATCGCGAGGTGAATGCATACTAATGGCTGTTGTGACTGGAAAGTTAGCTTTTGTATACGGCGGGGTGGGCTGCCTGTACCTTTGTATACGGCGGGGTGATGGTGTCTTCGTTCCGCAGGAGGAAGAGCTCGGCAAAAGTTCGTTCTTTGGCCAAAACACTTCTCGGAACGCGCTCGGGAGACGTGGAAAGTTTGGTCGCGACCGCTCCAGTCGTTTTGAAACGTATAGCAAAGATACAAACTCACAGCTTGAGAAAGATAGACGCCAAGCTCGCGGCGCGGAGTCCTCGGTGCCAGCACCGCGAGTAAAATACATTTTTCATACATACGGCGTCGCACTCGCAGCTAGCCGGGGTCGTTTTCGCCCCCGGTAGCCGGCCACATTTCTATATTGCCAGGGCACGAGCTATTGCTATGACAATAGAAATGGCGCAGCTGCAGCTGCGTACGTGCTTGATCATGAGCTTCGCGATCAACACTCACGGCGTTTGCACGTTTGCTTGTTTGCAGTATCTACCATCGGTGGGAGCTCGCCGGCTTTGATAATAACAATACTGTTGGCATCACTGTAGCCAACTGGCCTGACATTTCTCTTCATTTGTAGAAGGCGGGGTTTGGCTGCTGAAGATAGGAGTTCCCTCCACCATGGAGTTTCAAGCTGTAATTATGGCGGCCGGTCACGGCTCCAGAATTTATCAGCTAACTGGTGATTCAGGCAGTGGACAAGCCATCCCCAAGGCTCTGCTGCCGCTGGGAAACCTTCCGTTGATCTACTATCCCGTGAAGCTGCTGGAGAGATGGGGAGTGGACGGTAAGTTTCTGCCATGTAAGGTCTTTTGTACTTGCCTTTTAGTCTGTCACAGTCGACGGACTCGGAAGAAGTACACTTTGAATGACGTGACAAAGCGTTAAAAGGCATCTGCAACTATCAGCGCACTCACGGAAATGTGTTACATCGCCTGTGTTACATCGCCTGCCTTTGTGGAGACCGAAAGTAGCACGTGTTGTGGACAGTGCAGCTGATCATTTAGAGCTGATCATGTGCGTGCTGCAACACTTTTGGCATGAGTTTGTTAGTTTGGTAGAGGTAAAGAATAAATTTCTCTTTTTCCTGAATGATTAGCATGGTTAAGGATAGCTTTCTAACGTATCCTGCCATGTTCATCGTTCTTTTGCCTGCTATCGTGTTATGCGGCGTGGGTCGGGGCTTCTTGTCCAACCTGCTTTTGTGCTGTATCCCTTGTGGCCACATGTACTGGGTTAGAGGCCATAGTCGTCGTCTTGGAGTCAGCTGCGGAGGCCATCCACACTGAACTGATGCAGATGAACAGCTCGCTACACTTCGATGTGGTCAAGATTGAAGATCGTCTTGATATGGGTACTGCCGACTCCTTAAGGCAAATTGCACCCAAAATCAAGGTGCGTTTGATTGTGTCATATTCTTGAGCGCCGTGAAGCGTTGCCATGACTGCGTGTCCCATTGTTGAGAGAACTAAGTTAAACAAGAGGTAAATGAGCTGAAATATGAAATGCGGAATACTGAAAGTAAAGTGCAAGGGCAGCAGTTGTGCCCTTTCGTCAATTGAAGCTTTTTATCCTGAGACAGGATTGTGGACACGGCATTCTGAGGGGGACAGTCGATTTGGTCTGGTCCTTTGGTGCTTGATTAATATCAAGAAAAGAAAGAAAAATGCCAGATGGGCAGTACGCCTAATACACAATGAGTGGAAAGACTTGCAGTGCTTGACCCACTCCTGTAGAGGTCTTTCTAAAGCTGGATAAGGAGAAATGAGGTTGCCACACTGGATTCACCAACTACGTTGTGATGTTGGGTTGTCTGTGAAAGAGGCCTGACGCTTTATGTGACAATGCATGCTTATTTTTTTTGTTGTTGTTGTTGCTTGACTTTTGCAGACGGATGTCCTTGTCATCAGCTGTGACCTTGTCAGTAATGTTTGCCTTCAGTCGCTGGCTGACATTCATCGCAAACACAACGCCGCTGCTACGGTCCTCCTTGCAACGCCTGCTTTGTCGATTTCTGACTCCGGCTCAGGGTCAGCCAGTGGTGGGTCAGGGGGTGGGGCCAAGGGAAATGTCATGGATACTAAGCGCCATGAACAACAAGGTATCGTATTTGGTTTTTATGTAGGTTGAAATGTTTTTCTTCTTTTTCTCCTTTCTCCCTCTCTCTGCTTACGTTCCCCTTTCATCCCTATCCCTCCATCCCCTTCCCCCTTCTCTTCCATGTCCTCTCTTACTCCCCCTTCTTTCTTTCGTTCTTTCTTTCTTTCCTTCGTTTTTCTTTCTTCCTTTTGTTCTCCCTCTCTTCTTTCTCTCTTCTCCTCCTTTCTCCCCTTCCTCCCCCTCCCCATCAACTTTCCTATTTGAATTGTAGCAATCAGAATACCAACTACGTTTATGTCTTCTTTGCTGGGAAGCCTCCTCTTTTTTTTTTCTTCAATTTATTTCATCTTCACATTTTGTGCCACCGACATCATAGTCAAGAACTTCCAGTAGATTGCCCATCATCTTTGCAAGTTGAGACCTTCGGTGCCCCTCATGCAATCGGAGCTTATTCTCTCCCCCTCATGTAGTCGGAGCTCTTTCTCTCCCCCTCATGTAGTCGGAGCTCTTTCTCTCTCTGTCATCCTCTACTTGCAGGTCAGCGGGTGATTGTTGGTCTGGACGGTAACAACCGACTGACGTGCCTGGCGCACGAGGCAGACCTGGAGGAGCAGGAGCTACCCATTCGGCTCTCACTGCTGAGAAGGTGTGCTGCCCAGCGCATGTCTGGCTGCATGTCTCAGAGTAGAAGTTTCAGTGGGTGAAAGTGGCGGGCAGCACCAAGCACACTACCCTTGTCACCGAAGTCTATTCTTGTTTCGCCATTCTTTTGTGCCTGTTGCTGTTTCATGTAACTGCAGACTGGTGTTTTTGTTGTTGTTGTCATTGTTGTTGTTGTTGTCATGTTGTTGTTGTTGTTGTTGTTGTCATTGTTTTTATTGTTGTCATTATTGTTGTTATTGTCATTGTTGTTGTTGTTGTTGTTGTCGTTGTTGTCATTGTTGTTGTTGTTGTCATTGTTTTTATTGTTGTCATTGTTGTTGTTGTTGTCGTTGTTGTTGTTGTCATTGTTGTTGTTGTTGTCATTGTTTTTATTATTGTCAATGTTTTTGCTGTTGCTGCTTTTGTTGTTGTCATTGTTTTTGTTGTCATCATTGTTGTTGTTGCTGCTGTTTGTCTAAAAACACAAGGCATCCTACTGCTTTGATAGGCTATTTCCTATGAAAAAAGCGATTGAAGACACTAGGGGAAGATTATTCAGATGTTGTTTATCTCAAACGTTTCGGTGTGACTACACCATCATCAGTGAGAGAG
>JAOWAR010163198.1:3655-17267 GCA_028571005.1 Clathrina lutea
CAGGTCGTGACAATGTGTGAATTGTGACTGTTGGGGAACAGGTCGTGACAATGTGTGAATTGTGACTGTTGGGGAACTGGTCGTGACAATGTGTGAATTGTGACTGTTGGGGAACAGGTCGTGACAATGTGTGAATTGTGACTGTTGGGGAACAGGTCGTGACAATTTGTGAATTGTGACTGTTGGGGAACAGGTCGTGACAATGTGTGAATTGTGACTGTTGGGGAACAGGTCGTGGGTCAGTTGGGGAGTACTCGGATTCAAACTCCAATTTGATGCTGTGATTCGAACGTGTTCGGATTCGGAAAAAAATGGATCCGTTTAGGCCCTAGAACTTGTTTGCACGAAATTAGGAGCGTGAGCCAGCAGAACCAAATTGGGATTGAAGGTAACATCCATCCTGATATCAGCGGCTTCGTCAGGCCGTCCTCAGGAAAGTGAGGCAACCATCCAGCGAGGGTGAAGATATCACACAGGGGGTGTTTCTGGCAATCCAAGCCCCAGTGCTCAACAAGGTGATCTGGTGCTACGGTAAATCTCGATCTGAAACCTGGTCACGATAAGTTCAAACTTCAATTGTACCGTTCGACTTAACAATACCTTCGAAAGAAAACATGCAGAGAGTAGGCAAGAAATCAGCTTCAAGAAGAAGAACCTTCTCAATTGCCAAAAAACTCCCCCCGCTGAAAAAAAGGTCTAATTCAACACATAGTTGAAACTCGCATTCAATTTCACAACTCTTGAACCCTTGTGCAAACCAAGGAAAACCTCCCACAGAGCAACAACAACAAAAAAAAAAAAACAGTTCAGCAGCACAGAAACAGGACAACATTAAGACATTTACACGAAACATTCAGCAACAAAGTCACAAGCAACAAACAAAACGTCACCCATACCTGTTTCTTGTCACAAATGAGTCTTTGTAGTCATGGTACGCTCTCTCCTCAGGCTGATGGTATGGCCGCTGGTAGCCACCATCACGGTGAGATTCATGGCCACCAAACTGCCTGGCTTCTGAGCGCGGCGGCTGCTGCAAGTGACCACTGCTGTACCTTGCTGGCGAGTAGACAGAGTATGGTGATTTGTGAGAGGAGCGAGCAGGCTGGTGTCTGCGAAGCGGCTCCGTTGCCGCATACCGCTGGTAGTTCTTGGGCGGCAAGCCTGATAGACCGGGCGTGTGAAAACCATTCTGGACAGAATCAGAAAATCTAACCGGCTTTGAGGGAGGTGATCGGTGCTCTCCTGAAGAGTAAACTGGCTGTTGTGGAGATGCATACGGTGTAGAAACGGCACAGGGTCTCCAAGCTGTTCGATCTCGGCCCGATGAAGCCCTAGGCGCCGGCGCCGGCAGCTGCTGATCATAGAGTGGCTTATGTGATCTTGACTCTGCACCTGAATAGCGAGGAGGGATCTGAGTTCCAATGCTTGTGCGTTGTGCCGATCGCCTGTACTCAGGACGGCTTGGAGCAGGCTCATGGAAATGAACTCCTGGACTCGCTTGAACTTGACCGCTCACAGTTTGTGCTGGCCGCAGCCTTGAGCTTGACGAAGAGTTGAGATGGGACGCAGCAAAGCGACTACTTGGATCTGACAGGTGTGTTCTCTCAAGGGGCGGACTGGTTCTAGGAGGAGCACGAGAAAGTGGGGTGGTGTGTGGAGGAGATGGTCTTCCTGGATGGGACTGGCCTGGAGAATTGAGGTGTGGGCGATGCAGTGAGACAGAAGTGCTGCGGTGATCAGGCAGGGCTGGCGACGCTGTTGTCGCTTGGTGGTAGGAGTACGGAGGGGAGAACTGGGAGGTTGGTGCTGGCGAGGAAAAGGGTGAGGTAGAGCGTGAACTAGAGCGTGAAGATGCTGTTGCGACCGCCTCAGCTAACAACTGTTGACGAAGAGCCGCAAGTTCATCACGCAGAGCACCGATGGCTTTGCTGTATATACACACAAAAGAAGAAGATGAAGAAAAAGAAGAAGAAGAAGAAGAAGAAGAAGAAGAAGAAGAAGAAGAAGAAGAAGGTTTTGGACTACGCCAGGGGCAGAATGTCACCAGGGTCAGTGCAAGTAGTTCGTGCCAGGCTTTTCCGCCTAGCCTGAGATCAGTGCAAAGTGACTACAGCTTGGGATGCTAGGCGGAGGGAAAAGGGACTTTGTCTTTTCGCTCTACGTACATACAATATACGGCCGAGAGACAATCACGGCTCTAAACACTGATAAAGAAGAAGAAGAAGAAGAAGAAGAAGAAGAAGAAGAGGAAGAAGAAGAGGAAGAAGAAGAGGTTTGTTGGTCTCTAGAGTTGCAGCATGACAAAAACTAGTTTCTCCATACAGTTGAAGTTCTTGCCCAGGGTTTTTCGCCTAGCCGGAGATCACTGCAAAGTGACTACAGCTTGGGATACCAGGCAGAAGAAAAAAAGGACTTTGTCTTTTCGCTCTACGTACATACAATATACAACCGAGAGACAACCAAGGCTCTAATCACTGACATTCATCTCCTTTTGTCTAGAAATCGCCTAACCACCCGGCCTTGCGAATCGTGTTTAACAAGTTAAAGCACTTTTAAGCCGGCAACGATCCTTGCCAGGAAAACGATTCTAAACAAGCTCAAGGCAAGAACCAATGCTGTGTGACAAGGTGATACTGTTTTATTCGGATAATATCCTGATCTGGACTATCGCCTGGCTCCGAGATAGGCCGCCACTTTGAAATTTCAAACGACATCAGTCAAATATCTACGGTTTCTATCAGTGTCTTGGACCATCAAAAATTTTATCCATCTGCCGTCAAACGTGCTGTCTCCTCCAATTTCAGTCTGGTGACTTGTGATATACTGGGTGCTATGTCCTCCTCGGTCCCTGGGCCCTGAATTTTATAATCAATTTCTCTGCCGGCCAAGCGGCCATGGCCTACGCAGTCGTATGCTATACAAATAGCCTGGCGTACCGCTGAGACGTGGGTGGTCAAGTCGGCAGTGCAATGCAGAATGCTAATCACAACAAAGTTGCCAAGAAGAAGAAGAAGAAGAAGAAGAAGAAGAAGAAGAAGAAGAAGAAGAAGAAGACGAAGAAGACGAAGAAGGCAAATGAATAGCTCCGTGAATAAACAGGGAGAGAGAGCCCAAAGCCCCTTGTGTCTATTAGAAAAAGAAAACCTGTCTGCGAAGCCAACACACATACTCCCTTTGAAGAACAAAATTCTCACTATTCACCCTTGACAATTCTCATCATCTTACTCTGACACTCGCTATCCTCTACTCTCCCACAACAAACCTTGTAGATGTGTCCTTCGCTGATCCAGAGTTCAAAGTTCTCGTCGGTGTGTGTCCAAGGAAAGACGGAGACGTTTGTAGTTTCACTTCGCAAGGTGAGGACGTCGGTACACGAGTGCCAGAGAAAGGTCTTGATGGCTGACTTGAAGGAAGAACCGGAGGGTCACAAACACGACCTGAAAAATCAAAACGAAAATAAACGGATAAAAAAAAAGTCAGACCTATTGCTAAAACCCAGATGTGGGGGGTACATTTGCTTGCTGTGACATAGTGGTTTATCCTCCGTCTGCTATATGAAGGGCACAGAATTCCCAGATGCGAGAGGCATGCTTGCCTTGTGCCAAATCAGACTGCTTTCGCTAGGGACAAGTTTGGAGCACTGTAAAGCAAATTGCACAGCCACCTTTGCCAACCACCCTCCCTCCTCTTTCTTGAAAGAAAACTTTTAGATTAGATTGTTTTGCCAAGCAAGGACAGTTTCTTGAGAACACAAAAATAAAGCAAGTGACAGAGACTGATGAAATGCAGCTGGTCTGAATGTGTTTGCGCCACCTTCAGCCAAGTAGGAGACCCCACTCCTCTCCGAAGGAGGATGAAATAACCAGACAGCAACTGAGTCCAAAACCACACTTTCCCGTTAAGATCAGCCAAACTGGCACTCGCTTCACAAGTAATATTACAAGCCATTTTGCAAATGTACACAAACACACATACATTGTCTTGAGATAGGTCCCAAAACAGGTGGGCATGCCTAGGTTTCACATGGGATTTTTTTTCTTTGCATCGGGACGACGGCACTTCAACTCATGAAATGAGCCGTCTGTTGCTCTTGTAACTTCTATTTTACATACTAAAGACATTTCACCTTCACCACAAGTCTAACGATTCTTCAAATCAATTACGACAACACACACACACACACACACTGCAAAGACGACCAACACCTCACTTTCAACAGAAGTTTCCGATGAGATGGACGACTGACTCAGACTCTGGTGCACACCACCGTTGAGGAGTGACACATGACTTGGCATACCACTTTCGCTGCTGTCATGGCCTGGAGACGAGTGATTGGGCGTGGCATTCCGACTACTGGCAAGCACTGCTGATAGATTCAGTGTGGAGGGCTGCGGCGGCAGTAGGTCTGACGTGCAGGCTGGGTGACCACGGTCGGAGCCGTTGTAGCCGCTGTCACGCTCGACCAATGGTGAAACCACGGGTGAGACTTTAGGAGGATGTGTCTGTGTGCCTGACGATCCCTGAGGGCGTGTCGGCATTGGCTGCGAGTATAACACCTGCGATGATGATCTTCCGACGTCTGAACGGTGCGACTCTCTCGGTACGGCAGGGTCGAGCTCTTCAGCAGAGCTGAATGCCAGTTGAGTATATGCTGCTGGTAAATCGTGATCAAGATGTGACGGGAAAGGCATTCCGGAGTTAGGATCGCAGCCGTGATACCTATGACAGGACACAGAAACCAACATTGGAGTTCAAAAGAAAGCGTGGCTGATCCACTCAAAAGGGACCCATACGCGCCTCATGAAGGCAAAACACAGCACCAGCACTCTTTTAGAAGCAGACAGAAGAAATTTAAGCAGACCTCCTACACTAAAAAGCTTAACAGATCAAAGCTTAACAGATCAAAGATAAACCGACTGAAGATAAAACCGATCCAAGATAAAGACGCTTGAAGGAAAAAACAATCTCATTGGACTCGAGCTCTTGCTATCCAGGCACAACCGAGCTGAGCACAGTCCCCAGCTGAGCACTGTCCTGAACTCGGACAGCTCCATTTCTACATTTCAAAATGCTTTTGCGTTTGACCATCAAATGTGGAACAAACGCCAGCCTGCCTGCGGCAGAAGTACATGTACTTTGTATGGCACAGATTTAAAGAAAATATTAAAAAATCTGCCCCAATAAAGGGGTTACGGTGTATTTTTTCATGTGCGTTCTACTTTGTGAAAAAAGAAAAAAAGCTTTCAGTTGAAGTTTCAATGAAGAGTGGATGCAAAATTAATGATAGCTAGTCACATCTAGAGCTAGTTACCATGGCAACTCACTCCATCTCATTATTCCACCAGTAAATCTTACCCATTTTGCTGACGATTGTCTGCCAGTTGATATCCATTGCTAGGTAACACGGAATTAGACAAGGGCAGCGGCGATTGGTACGGTTCTCCGGAAGGTGGACGACTACCATCAGGATGATGGAGAACTGTGGGCTTGGGTCGTGATGCAGAGGACGCTCCAGCATCGACACCGTCTGAGTAGTCGGACGACTGCCAATCATGAGGCTTTGGCGTGCGCCGAAATCTGCTCTGCGGCGTCAGGGAGCGCGATGATGACAGAGAGCTTTCAGAGGAATGTTGGGATAAGCGACTGCCAGACCGGTCTAGCTGAGATGCAGGCCGAAGGTGGCGGTCTGAAGTGATGGACGCAGCTGGGCTCTGTAAAGCAATGGCAGGAAACAGAACTAGTGTCACTCCAACTTCGAACAGCAGAGAGAGAGAGAGAGAGAGAGAGATAGTGAGAGAGAAAGAGAGAAAGAAAGAGAGAGAAAGAAAGAGAGAAAGAGAGAAAGAGAGAGAGAGAGAGAGAGAGAGAGAGAGAGCAGCCACACATGCATGCCGATATGAAAAAGGAGTCAGACAAGCAGTGAATGTGAAATACGAATTGTCGTTTGAAATCAAATTATTTTACAAAAGCAGCAGATTGCTTGCTTTATGCGTTGAAAAGCTGTCACGCCGATACATATGTGTTGTTCTCCACGATAGAAGCACGGTGCAATAGACAGGAAGCATAATAATGACACCATATGCCATGATCTGTGGCATGCTGCTGAAGAGAGTGACTTAGCAGCATCATGACACGATCGCTGCATCACAGTCATATCCGGTTAGCATGTAACTCTGGGGATCTGTCGAATTCTATTTACTGGAATAAAGTACTGAACGGAATTTTTGCAGGGACTCAAACCATGTGGAAAGTCCCTAAGAGAGCCGTCTGTTTCATGGGCAGACCGAGGCATGCTTCATTTGGAAGGAAAAAAAAGTTTGAGATCAGAATAAATGAAGCTGCTCCAACCGAAGCCATGTGCCCCCTTCATATTTCTGTAGAAATCGACTAGGCTGGTCATGGCAGCTCTGTATGCGTACAGAGAAATCAAGTAGGCCTGACATGAACTGTGAGCTGGACGCCATGTGTAGATCGACAAAGAACTTCCGTGGGCCCGAAATGCCATGAACAGCTGAAAATTTTTTTCGAGGCGCACAAGAGACTTAACGCCAATCGTAGACATCAAAATTCTATTCCAGCACTAAGACTCTCGTTTTCAAGAGCCACACGCAGGTGGAAGCTATCGCTCACCACGGTAAAAAGAAAAATTATCATTCCTTCATCAACCAACTCTCCCACTCGCCATCACCACTCAAGACAGAACGGTAAAAGTCAAGCTAACTTTGCATGTAATTGGGCCGCTGGCCAAGCCCTGGACATCATTATTTATGAGTTAACCACAAAAATCGTCACTTTTCTGGACAATTTTTTCTGTCGTACTAACTGAAAATATCTAAGTCATGAACTACCTGGAAGTGAAGAGTAGAATAGAACACGACTTCACTAGGGACCAACCTAAGCATTTCGAACTTTCTGAAATCCCATACTAACCAATGACGTACTGATGGGGAAAAAAAGCTGTACAATGCTCAGCTAGTCTATTGCTCAACATCAATTGTCCGTCATGGCAACTTGAAAAAAAGGAGAATAAGGATTTGGTCATATCTTGCTCACCTCTTCATCGCATTGCGAATTTGAAAGGATTTCTCTTCAAAACAAAGAGAAAAATAACAGGAAACTTATCAAGAGAAAGAATGAGACAGGAAGGAAAAAACATGACGGAGAGATGGAAGAGAGAGAGAGAGAGAGAGGAGAGAGAGAGGAGAGAGAGAGAGAGAGAGAGATTGCACATCTATACTTACTCTGTGTACTCAAGAAGACCATCACCACCATCTTCTTCCTACATACACACAAAAATAACTCATCTCCCCTGGCTCTGACAGACTGAACATTCCCCAAACAAGTCTGCAATGAACGGGACTAGACACCAAAACCAGGCAATCACTGAAATTCAACAAACAGCCGAAACACTACAACAGATAAATTTACTACACCACTTTGCTGACGACATTCCTTCGACAAGGCCGTCACTATCCAAGAGCTGACGAGAAGCTGGCTGAAAGCAGACATCTTTAAGGAGAGTCGGAATCCCTCTCATTGGTAAGGGCCACTGCCTTGGAATTGATATGAAGCTGTCAAAACATGGCACTCTCCGCCCTTTACCTCTGCAAGACCGTACCCCTGTCTGTCACCGGCAGCGAGTAGAGGTGAAGTACTGGTGCCAGAGGTGGTCGTGGCAACCAGTGGTGGTGGCGGTGTTCGCACTTCGGGAGAGTGTTGCCCCAGCTCTGTTGGAAGACGACTTCGCCCATCTCTCTCCTCCAGCAGCCTCTCCAGAAGCGCCATGAGATCAAACAAAGATGCCATCTGAGGACAAAGCCGGCCAAATGAAGAACACCCACTAAGCTTCAAAAGCTTAGGATGAGGAAAAGAAGAAGAGCACCTGATCGACATGCTATTTGTAGCCAAAATGGCCGCTGAAAAGAAAGTCTTTAATAAGGAAACAAACTGTTCTCGCAAAGAGAGCAGCATAAAACACATGACAAGAAAAATGGGCTTTTAACACTAAAAACGGGTTTTTAACAAGAAAAATGGATTTTGGACAAGAAAAATGGATTTTGGACAAGAAAAATGGGTTTTGGACAAGAAAAATGGGTTTTGGACAAGAAAAATGGGTTTTTAACAAGAAAAATGGATTTTGGACAAGAAAAATGGGTTTCCAACAAGAAAATGGGTTTTTGACAAGCCACAAAGAAAACGGGAACAAATAGATGCAGTGGCTCCAACCATTTTGCGAGGTGAAGACGGGTTCCAAGCACAACATTTTGCTTCTAAATCATTTTCAGCCTTTGCTCTCAGAAGAGACTGGCGTACAGGCTTTCCCTCTTGAGCTTATCAGGTCAGTGCACCATGAAACAGCCACTTAGTTCATTGAGATTGCATCAAATGATTCGAACGATTGCTAATCAAGCTCACATCTTGATGCCAGTCACTTAAGGTGGTCCTGGATGGTCGACGTGGATGATGCTACCACCAGCGACTTCTACCAATTTGTCACCCGGAAGTTCATGCAATTCACCCAACGAAGTATATCAAGTCAATTTATATATTCTGAAAGCTTTCCCCTGTGATAAAGTGATGACATTATGAACTATAAATAGCATGCATTTCATGGAAGTCAACGGTTTGGATACATTCATATTCGCAGCCATCCGCTCCACCTGCCTTAAAGGTGGATCATCATGACAATAAGTGATTTGCCATTTTCTTGTGGGGAAGAGAAATGGCGGACAGTCGACTTTGGTGAGTGCGTGATGAGCTCAAGGTATGTAGCATCGAGCGGCAGCTTGTTTTTTTTGTTGATTGCGGACGCTGGTTTAGGTTTTGGTTGCAAAGTAAATGTACTTCAAACGTTGCTGCTCCGACGAATTTAAACTAGAATTTACCTTGGCCACGGAGATCCAGCCAGAGACTAAGAGAATGCCGCACAACCAGGCCTAAGCTGAGCCTCAATGGCATTTCTTGACGAAAAAAAAACTACAAAAAAACACTGATTATCGTGACAGGGCACCTTTAAACATTCTTCGTGCGTTCCTGTTACTAAGCATTTTTTCCTCCAAAAAATGCATCTGACTTTCTACAATATCAACCTGGTTATCCTACAAAGGCTCACAAAGAACCAGTGTTACCTTGGTTACCCGTGAAAAATATTAGACTTTTCATGCAATCTCAGTCGCATTCTTCTGCCACTTTGCAGCAGGAACTCACAGAGAAAAAAATGAGGCAGGTTGAGCAGATGGCTGCAAAATTAACCTAAATTTATCACACGGGTAAAATGCATGCTCTTTTTACTTTATGATGTAAAAACTCTGATTACATGACATTTAGCACAAAAGGAAAGATGAATCCTATGGACATAAGCTTCCAGAAAATGTGTACTTTGCTGTGTCGATTAAGAGAACTTCTGGGCGAAGACTCGGACATAGTTACTGGAAGTAGAATCCTCCATGTTGACCATCCAGGACTGTCTTAGCTTGTCATATGGCAACAATAAATGTCAATTTATCTGTCATAGTGGCATTTGACCCATAGTGGCAGTTGATCCAGCTCTCGATAAAGATCTTACCTCTTCATCGAGGTGGTCTGACACATTGCTTGGAGCGCTGTAAGCCAAATAGAGATGGAAGGAAAAAAGGAGAGAGAGAGAGAGAGAGAGAGAGAGAGAGAGAGAGAGAAAGAGAGAAAGAGACAGGGAGAGTGAGAAAGAGAGTGAGAATGAGAGAGTGAGAGAGAGGGAGAGTGAGAAAGAGTGAGAGAGAGGGGGGGGGAGAGTGAGAGCGACAGAGACAGACAGAGAGAGCAAGAGAGAGAGAGAGAGAGAGAGAGAGAGAGAGAGAGAGAGAGAGAAAGAGAGAAAGAGAGACACACACACAGAGAGAGAAAGAGAGAGACACAGAGAGACAGAGAGAGAGAGAGAGAGACAGACAGACAGACAAACAGACAGAGGAGAGAGAGAGAGAGAGAGAAAGAGAGAGAGAGAGAGAGAGAGAGAGATGGACCATGTGTGATAGAGAGTGTCACATCGCTATAATACAAATCCAACTACAGTCGTGGTCCTCATGTCAAAAAAAGAAAAGAAATACGAAAGACAACCAGTTCCCTTGCAAACACTACAACCACAACTTTCCTCTTCAAGCACGTTTGAATGAAGGTGAGACTAGGTCTGCTCTGCTCAGAGAAAAAACTTACGACGAAGAATGACGCCGCGAGCGACGAAGGCCCTCAACGTCCCTCTGAAGCTCGGCATTGCGCTGTCGCAGGCCAACCAAGTCAGAACTGAGGCTGGGAATGTCCACAGTCTGTTCCTGCAAGCTCTTGATGAGCCTCTCAACGTCATCCTGCCAACCGCCAGGAAAAGAAAAACATGACAAAAAAAAAGGACAAACTGTCAATGATAATGAAATTCTTTCAAGTACCATCTCAGAACGAAGACTCCCATGTGATGGAGATGGCCTGACCTCAAAGCCGCAACATTGCCCACCCTTGACCTTTGGCCCGATGCTGCAGTGGGAGGCGAAGGCAAGTCTGGCCTGCTAACTGATGAGACGCTGCAGGCTCTGGCCAAAGTCATACATACAGTAAGGGCATCTTGTCCAACTTTCTCAAACACTACAAAATCCTCATTTGATGTACAGAAATCAGAGCAAACGCCAGATTGATAATGAGACAGTGAATCGGAGCACAAAAAGAAAGCTGAGCCGATTTGTCATGAACATGCAACAACAACAAAAAAATGAGGTACTGTCAAACCACCTTTCGATTTGTAGGGATTTTCGCATTGTAAAATATACTTCAAGGTGACAAAACCGAATAAAGGAACATTACCATGGGTACTGAAACGCAATAAATTTTCCTTCTTTTCACTGGAACTGGTTTCAGACAGCAAGTTGTGGGGAGGACTAAGAAAAGACAAAAAATATGATACTGAATAATCTATGCGATTACATCATAATAATCAATAATATAATTATTATTATATTATCTATATGATTACATCATAATAATCACCATCTATCAATGATATACGGTGAGTGTTTTAAGTATAGTTGACTTTGGGCGCTGTGCATTGCACTTCCATGCTTGCAGGGCTGAACTTTCCAATTTGTCCGCATCTGCCGTGCTGCTCTGATGACAGTGTTGACGACCTTGGTTTCTCCTCAGTGGCCACAGTGGTCTAGACACAAGTGAGACAAGAAACAACGCTTTTATGCTGGTACTACTGACAACTAGGTGTGAACATTACTAACATGTAGATGTGAAATGTGTAAGAAAGATGTGTGTTATTGTTAGTGTCTGTGTGTGTGTAAGTGTGAAGGAGACTGTCTGAGTGCATTTCGTTGTTGAGTGCATGTGTGTTAGGGGAAAAGGTGCAAGCTGTTCACGAAATCCAATTGCTTACATAAAGTGGGATTCAACCATTTAATGTATAGTGCGTTTAGTACATGCAAGATAGACTAAGTACGTGCTCTGTGTATGAGTTTGAAGCGTGATCCATCATAGTCTTCCAAGCACTTGGTGTTTTGAGCAGGTGCTCACCAAGCCACTGAACTCCGCCATTGGTGAGAAACTGCTCAAAAACACCAAGTGCTTGGAAGACTATGATAGATCACGCTTCAAAGTCATACACAGAGCACACACTCAGTCTATATTGTGTGTACTAGAAGCACTATACATTAAATGGTTTAGTCCCACTTTATGCAAGCAATTGATTTTGTGAAAAGCTTGCGCCTTTCCCCTTAACACACATGCACTCAACAGCAGAATGCACTCAGACAGTCTCCACACCTACAGACACACAGACACTAACAATCACACATCTTTCTTACACATTTCACACCTACTTGTTAGTAACATTCACACCTAGTTGTCTGTAGTACCAGCATAAAAGCGTTGTTTCTTGTCTCATGTGTAGACTTTGGTTTCGGTCCGCATGGGCATGTTAGCCTCGTGCCCGGCTCGCATTGATGCAATCGCTACATGGGTAGGCAGGACTCACGTAATCATGTATTCAATAGATGCTGCATGCACCCTCGCTTTCATATTATCGTGTATGTGCAGTGCTAACTTGGTTCACCACGCACATGGAGTACATTTGTGTCATCACATATTGACAGCGTTGATCTCAAGCTGTTCTGGGCTCCACGTGACATTCTGCCTGCAGCCTTACTCAGTGCTTTTCTTACCATACATTCTGTACGTACACGTACGCAAGCTGACCAAAGTGTACGCAAGTCGCCACCATGAAAAAACTTAGACTTTCTACTTTTGGCATGAAACTTCGAACTCCGAAGTGTCAGAGCGTTGAAAGCGGCAAAAATAGTGCGTGTACACTTTCATGTCAGAGCTAGTTTACAGGCCTATCGTAGCGCTGGGAGTGTGAAGATGACATAGGTTTGTAGCACTCAAACGGTGCGAATGTAAAGATGATGCGGTTTGTACACAGGTGCGAACCTCGGCCATGGTACATGGTGCAAACGCCAAAAGAACTCGCATTTTTAGCGCTAGGTACAGTCACGGTGTCAACAGGTACAGGTGCAAGTGCGAACTTGAAGATGACGCAAAATTGTTCCGCCAGACGGAGAGAAAGACCTGTGATCGTTGAGACCGTGCGGATGGATTTTTCACGTTTGTCTGTGCATGATGTCTGATGCAAGCTGCAAACGGGGACTTCTTGATTTCGGCTTCACGGTCGCAAGCGAAAAAACAGCAACAGCAACCCCGAGCTCCTATGTCGAGGTGAACGCAAATGCTCCTCACCTGCCGGGCTCTGAAGCGGATCGCGAGTCTCTTGGGCAAGAGCAAGCTAAACGACCTGGAGCAGAGGAAGTAATGAAAGATGCTCCTGTGAGGAAGGGGAGGAAAAGTTTCCAAACGTCTTGGATAAGTGATCCACTGTTCAAGTCTTGGCTGAGTCGTAGCGAGGAAGGTTCGATGATCAGTGAGGTTTGTAAAGAAATTGGGAAGAAGAATGCGTTAACTCGGGGCTGCCGAGATTTTCAACCTCCCTGAGTTATCCTTCCCGATCGCAGTAGCAGTGACTCTTCCAGTCTCTACTGTTGGATGCGAGCGCGGCTTTTCTACACAGAATCACATCAAGAACAAGATCCGGAGCAGTTTACTCGAGGGCAAGCTGGAAATTCTGATGCGTCTGTCCATGGAAAGCCCTGCGATCGAAGACTTTGACTTCAGTGCCACTCTCGAGATTTGGAAGAAGAGGAAATTCGCCGTCTGCTCGGCAGGAGATAGGATCGTGAAGCGGAGGAACACAGATCAGGTTGAGGGGTAGATAATTCATTTTTCGGTGAAATCCTTCAGAAGAAATCTTTGACGATTAATATTTATAAACTACACCCCTGCCTAAGCATTTTTATAGATCAATTAAGATGCATCATCCTAAACATTGAGTGGACAGTTTGATTGAGATGCTCAGACCTATTTTTTTCCCTCTTTTTCCAGCTGCTTTGCTACTTTCTGGATAAGGATTGCCTTGTCCCTTTGTCAGTACCGGTAGTATGGAATTTCTTCATAGGCTGATATGCCAGCCGTAACATCATTTTAATTCATGAATTGTCCTGTACAAAAAAAAATCAGGTCTGATTTTTTTCACACAGAT
>JAOWAR010163199.1:0-10324 GCA_028571005.1 Clathrina lutea
TACTTTCGCTGATTGAGAGATGCAGCATCTGATTGGAAAGCCAACTTCAAAGCCAGATGCACTTTTGCCATCTGGAATTGTTGGGCGCTGCGCATTTGGGTGTTCATATGTGTACATTTCTAAGCGTGACCAAGAACGCTAGATCATCCATCATGAAGAAGTGCGACGGCGTCGTCAAGAAGAGCGTGCAAAGAGGAAACTTCCCGCCACCGGTGATGCTCCGGCAGAAAAACGCCCATTACACCGTTGCACGCATGATGGATGTGGCATGTGCTTTGTATCATTGCACCAACTTCAGAAGAACAAGAAAGAGTCAGGTCATACTTTGCTAAGAGGACGACCAAAGAAGAAATGAGGCCTGTCCATGGGACCCGGTCTCCGCCAACGGATTTCATATAGAAGGACCAGTCACCTATGTGTGCTTCTAAATAGCACATTCTAATTAGCTTTCTCGTATGATTCCTTTGCAGGTTCCAACTATGAAGTTAAAAACGCCAGGAAAAATGCTCTTGGTGAGGTCTATGCTTTGGTGTCTGTCAATGTTTTTGTCTTTCGTATTATAGGGGTGGGTTTGTGGGTCCAAAATAATCAGAAAGAATTTCGGAAAAAATCGACAAATATTGACAGCCCTAACGCTGAAGGGGTGGTCATTTGTTTATTTTGGCCATATTGCTTATTTTGATTTTCCCTGTCTTGGTCATTACCTATGACCTGGCCAAGATGGAATAATTGAGGGTGCCTGTACTGGACAAGGACAGTGGCCTTTGGTACATTCAAAACTATGTACCACTGAACCTGACCCGCCTGCAGCCATTCCTTCCGGCAGCTAATTTGAGCCACTTAGTTGCAAAATAAGATGATGGCCGACTGTGGTTAATTTCTGAATTTTTCATTGCTGAGTCTGGCTTTTCTTGCGTTGCTGCTAATACTTGAAGAATGTGCCTCTCTGCGGACGAGAGAAGCGGGGGAGAACAGAAGCTGAGTTCTCTATGCAGGTGACACCCAGAGAATGACTGGGTTGGGTTGGAGTGCCCGGGATAGCAATAAAGTGACGTCCCACGTGAATATCAGCCTCTTTCTGTATTAGTGCACACTAAGGTCAAGAAAGTCACTTTAGTTAAAGTCGTCTTTTCTGTTTGGGGTATTCGGTTTTCTTTTTTCTGCTTTTGCATTCTGTCATCATGGCGAGCACAAGCAGACCCGTGCAGGGAGGAAATACGATTTTAAGTTCTCAGAGATCGACCCGAGGAGCTCGGACCCAAGGGCCATCGGGAGCTGCACCGTCTTTGAATGCTCCCATCGATCCCTCGCTTTAAGGGAACGCAGGCCGCGATTCTTCTTTTGAGGAACTCCTCCCGGAGAGAAATGCCCTTTGTTCTACCCTCGCTCACGTAGAATCCGGCAGGACGAGGTCAGGAAGGAGGTGAAGAAGCTCACATTTTCCACCTTCATCATCATCCGACGAGAACTCATACTCTTCCTCAAAGTCATCCTCATCGTCGTCAGGGAGCAACTTTTTCTCTTGGGAACAGGCTAGGAGAAAGTGCAGGCGGGAGACGCGGCGGTGGAAGAAGGTCAGTGGACAGAGGAATGGCACAGAGCAATGAAAAGGCTCAAGTGGCAATAGAGGACGCACGTAGAGCAATTCAAGGTGCTGAGCAAGATGAAAAAGAAGGTTCCGTAAGACAAGACATTCATCCCGACATAAGGCAGCACAAAGCCCGCTGCCTGAAGTTGAGACGTTGATAAATCGAAGGGTGAAAATGCTGCTGCTGGCCAACTGTTCTGAGGAGGGCTGGCTAGGAGTGGCGGCGTATGATGAAGGCGCATTCGTTGCCTCGGAACCACAGGATGAAAAGAAAGGTAAGGATGCGAGAAAAGAGGCGGAGGCTCGCGCCAAGCAGTCACGACTAGGTTCTAACAGAAACCATCTTCCCTTTCCAATGGGCCACAGTAACGGAAGGCAGCCCACTCTCGCCACGGCAACAGTCTCTGGAAGGATGGTTGGGTGCCAACAGAGCGCTAGAACATGCCTCGAGTGCGGAGGAAGCGGGCATTTCATCGGTAACAGCCCAGAAAGAAACCCAGTGTAGAGAAGGATGATGATAAGTTGATGGGAATGTCTGATGTTGAAAGTGCTTTGTCACCCTATGATCATGTTGTCAGTGGTAGTGTGGTGAGAGATAGGGCCCAGACTGTTGATATAGGGCCCGCGAGTATTGATTTCAATAGGGAAGAGAATGTTGGAGATGTGAAACATGGCGACAAGGAAAAACTGCTGGCTCAAGAGGTACCTTTGTGCAGTCGCTCTGAGACAATAGGAAAGGAAGACAATTGTGCAGGGGTTCAGACAACAGAAGTAGGTGAGAGGTTGTTACTAGGGAAGGGTAATATTTGAGAAAGAGAGTGTGAAAGTCGCTGCCAAAAGGGAGAGGTGGAATCTGATATTGGCCCATACGATGGAAAGGGGAATTAAGCTGGGAACCCTGTGTTGTTCAAAAGAAGGTTAAAGGAATGCCTGGACGTGTGGGCAGAGATGGGGTCTTTGCAGTTTACATTGAACATCCTTAGTGAGGGATGCTTGCAGCCGTTTGTGCGTTTACAAGCTAAAATATTTGTACGTAACGATGAAAGTTGCAGAAAAGGTGAGGATTTTGTTACAAGGTCTGTGCAAGAACAGCTAGACAATGACTGTGGAAAGGCAGTGAGTGTATGTCTCGTAGGTAGAACTCTGTAGCCGTCTTGGAGTGGCTGAAGGCTCATCATCGCTGAGGCTCACTTTGGAACTCAGAGATGTGAACCGTTGATTACAGAGCAAAAAATTTAAACTTGAAGATATTCAATTGGCGATGAAAAGCGATGAGAAAATTTTGATTTCAAAAGTGGCTACAATCACGTTTATACCAACAATTGTCACTAGAAATACCTAGGTTTCACATGAAAGGACCAATATTACTGTTTCAAAGTTTAGCCGTTTGGGCTTGGATCAGCACCATCCATCTTTTACAGAATTGTGACCCTGGTTATGAAGCAGCAACAGCTGCAAGAACTTCAAAGGTGATACTCTCTTTTCTGACATGTTCGGACAAGTCAAGACCCAGAAAGGCGCAAAGTATTGTGCTAGAAATGAACAAGAAGGAGAAAAGGAATAACTGACTTCTTATTTGGTGGTCTTTGTGTGGCCAATATTCGTGTTTCTTTGATCTGGTAATGAATAAATTCTTCCAAGATTGATTTCCTCTTTTTTTTCGCAAAACTTGAACAGAGCAGAACTCCTTTAGGCCTCTAGATGTTCTTTCTGGAAAATGTATGCCCGTCTGTTTCATTATCTTTTCTCCCATCGGAACTGAAAAATATCATCATAATAATATTATCGCTATTAGATTGCCGTGGGATGTTCAACCATGTGTGCTTTCTTTGACTGGACGTTCTTAGAATGTCACAACCTTCCTCCCTAACATCATTCTTCCTCTCCTGTGTCTCTGTCTCATACTGTGTTCAAGTTAGACACTTCTAGACCAACAGAGGCGAGGAAAACTGAACAATTGTAAGCATCGGGATGGCTAATAGGGACTTACAGATAATTCAGATATTCTAGTCCTTCGAAAACCCTATCAGGTAGCGATGTCAGCCTGTTATTTGGCAAAGAACTGCACAAATAACATTCCGAGAAATGCAGAATATTTAACATAGAAAGGCATGTGAGGCTAGCTCCCCTTGCATACAAAGGAAGAGGTTGGATGTCCTGAAAATAACTCACGACACGCTACTTTGCCCTTTACTCTCTTAGCTGATATCTCTTCATCAGCAGTGTCCAGGGGCTTATCCTTTCAAAGGTTAGTAAGTTGTCAGGGTGTGAATCCATTGGCCAGCCAGCTAATAAGGCAGGTCCTGGTTTGCACTTCTTTCCCCGCTGTTAGGAAAGGAAACGCTTATTGAAAGATAACACGTGTCTTTGTAATAATTTCAAGATGATTGAGAGCCAAGTTTGCTCGTAAAATCTTTAGCGTTCCAGCATCGACAGACGGTGCCCACGCGCATCTACGAAGGCCCAATCTCACTTTGGAATCATGATGCCGGTATTTTCTTTCACCGTTAGAAATTGTTTCATTCAAGCCCCTTCTCAGGTCCATTTCTGTGGACCTTGTCGGTAGGTAGCATCTGAGTTTTGACGGACTAAAATTGGGGGATCTGAATAGACAATTTTTTTAATTCATGCCTTGGCGGGAAGCAGTTTTGTGATGCCAACTTCCTGGTTAAATTTTGGCCAGAAACTCAAGTACTAGAACTTCAAACCTCTTTGGGCCCATTTTGCGTTGGGTGAAGCCAGCGTGAACTGCTCTGCTATGAGTGCGGACAGTCAAGGCATTTGAGGAGCGTCTGTCTGGGGAATAAGGGAGACGTGGGTTGCTTCCAATCTCCAAAATCAAGCAAACGTGGTGGCTGAATCAAAGAATGTCAAGAAAGTGTGCTCTGTGCCGCAAACTTGTGTTGTCATTCGTTTTCAGAGGCTTTTCATATTTGTTGTCAGTGTAGCAGTAGCCAGTGTAATTTAGGGTCTAATACAGAAGCTTGTCAGGTAGAGGATGTTGTTGATCATTCAGTTTGTGATGTTGATAACGAGGATTCAATGGTTGAGGAATTATCCAATGACACTCTTTGTGGACACCGCTGTTCAGTGGAAACGAGGATTTTGGCATTACTTTGTGGGCTTCGTGATATGGATGTCTTAGCTACCAGTGGGCGTCGAAGTCAGGAGGGATGGGAGGAATGAGGTTGACCTTGTCCCCCAACTCGTATTGTTGGTCATCTGAGACAATATCTTCTTGCGTAGAGTGTGGTTGGGTCCTGAGACTGCTCACAGACGGTTTAAGTTGCCATTTTTGTCTTTGCCTCCTGAGGCAGTTTTCCCAACCATCAGAGTTGCTTACAGCCTGAAGAGTTTGTCGATGGTGCATTTGCAAATCTCATCGCTTTTGGTTCTGCTGAGAAGGTGGAAAGAAAGATGGCCCATGTTATTGGCCCCTTAACGGTGGTGGAAGAAAGGAAGCTGTGTCGCATCTTATGGAATGGAGTTTTCTTTGTAGTACCGGTCTGCGGGTTTATAGTTTGTTCTTTGTACAGAGTACCCAGAACATGTGTGGACCGGCTGTGACCTTTGGACTTCTGCCTTTGGCTTTACTCCCTGATGACGAGTTTGCGAAGCACGTGTGTATCTGTTGGTGCTGGCCCAGTTGGGTTTTTTGGGGTGGAGCACTGTCGAAAAGCTGACACTATATAAAGAACTGTCTGACTAACTGCATTTTACTCCCTTAGTAAGTGCCTTGGGCCTGACAGAGAGCTCCGCGGTAGTAGCACCAGCAGCAAAGGGTTAGCTCTATTTAGATGCTGCAACCCTCGGGCCGAGTGGTCCACAGCCTCGGTCGATCTATGGTTGAGTTTCACAGTCGCTCTGATTGCGCCCCAACACGGTGGCTTATTTTAGATTTGCACTTTGGGACCTAGCAATTGGCTAGGTTTCGCTTTCGGTGTGATGAGCTGGACTATTTTGCAGAGATGTATAGAAGAGGAGACGCGATAGTCCGGTTTGACGAAGGGACTCGGACCCCCGGGCCATCGGGAGCTGCACCGTCTTTGAATGCGATCCCCACCTGAGGGGAACGTAGGCCGCATATGTTCTTTTGAGAAACTCCTCCCGGAGAAAAATGCCCCCTGCTCTGCCCTCGCTCACGTAGAGTCCGGCAGGATGAGTTCTAGGAAGAGGGTAAGAAGCTCGCCCTTTCTACCTTCAACATTACCCGACAAGGAGTCATTTTCTTCCTCAAAGTCATCCTCATCGTCGTCAGGGAGCAACCTTTCCTCTCGGGAACCGGTTAGAAGAAAGCGCGCGGGAGGGGGGGGGGACGCGACGGAGGAAGAAGAAGGTCAGTGGACAGAGGAACGGCACAAGGTGAGAAGAAGGTGCAAGTGGCGAAAGAAGACGCACGCAGAGGAGCAATATGAAAAAGAAGGTCCGCAAGACAAGACATTCATACCAGCAAAGGCAGTGCGAAGCCTGCTGAATGAAGATAAGATTTTCGAAGGCTGAAAATGCTGTACTTCTCCAGAACAGACCTAGGAAAGTACGAATGGCCAGAACGGATGGTCAGAGAAAGGCGACCACTTGGCCTAGGAAGGGAAGGGTTTGTCGAAGACAATGCGATCTCTCCTCTGTGGGTTTTGTGCTTCGGGCGACTTTCTTTCACCACCTTCACCCTCTATTGCCGCCCATGACACAGCAGCAAGTTTCAGTGCTTCAAGTTCTGCAGCTGTGCCGGGATCTCCTTTCTTTACAGCAACTACCTGTATTCCTCCATCATCCTTCAACGGCGGGAAGGTGAGCGAAGCGCAATAAGCTGCTGTTGTAAGTGTCGTTTTCTTACAGTGCGCGGTGACATTGCCTAGTCCTTGGCCAGGGTAGGGACTGAACACCTCGACGAAGTTGGTGGAGAGGCTCGACAGTCGAGTGACGACGAACAGCTCTCCCTTTGAGGCAGAAAAGTTCGGCGTCACAGGACCAACGGGTAGACTGGAGACGGGCTGTTTGTTTATGCCTTCCTTACAGACCATGATAGGCACGACAGTCCGCCTTTGGGTGACGCCTCAGCAGAGCGTGCGCGGGGAAGGATCTCCATCAACGACGAGAGACTTTGAACCATCCTCGTTTTTCCCTGCATCTGGGAAAGCAGGGCTGTTCAAAAACCGATGGTTTGCAGATTGTCGACCTCCACTATCCTACGATGCTCGGCTGCCATGTTCATAAGAGTAGGGTTTGCATCGAAAATCTTGACTGTAATTTGCCGCTCGAGCTGATCCGGTAGGTCTTTGTAAACAGACCGAAGACGACGTCACAGAAGAGTTTCCGGAGTGGAATAAAATCCCTCCGTCAATTGCCGGAGAGTTTTATTTGATCGCAGTCTATCAAGACAAGCCAAAAAAAGGTGTAAGAGAAGCAAGAGAGCATAAATGCACTTCTGTCCAATGCCCGGGAATTACTAGATCAAGCATTTACAAGTCGTGTGCGTATGGAGCCACCGCAGTCCACAAAGCATCACGCATCTTGCCTCGTTTATTTCGATCCGTGGTCGAACTCTGTTCCACTTGGTGAAGTTTTTGCATGTCTGGCCATTCTAGTTTATGATTCTTTCAGAGTTCAGGGAGCTGCCTCGCAAGCCTCGTACATGTACCTACTGTGCTCAGCCAGGCCAGGCCTTTCTTCTATCACGAATCGGTGAAGCTCGAGCTTCAAATAAAGTATACGGACCCAAGAATTACTCCAATGCACTCCAAGTCGTGCTTTTTTGTTTCTTTCTTAGTCTCTAATTTTTGGCCAAAACTTTGCCGTTGAACTCAAACGCCTGAAATGTAATGGAGCTCTTCGCCCAGGGGTTCAGCTATAGGCAGGTGCGGATACTTCCGTAGTCATGCGGAAGATACTGTACCAGATACCGATCACCCTGGATCTGCGGACGGGCTAAAAAATAAGAAAAGAAGAAAACCTACAACTTCAACCTTCCCATCACATCGGCACACACTCACATCGGCACGCACCTACTAAGCACCTCTGTGTAATTCATACACCATCTTTTGACGACTTTTGAGCCGTCCTTCACACACTGAATAGCCCCCATCCCCATCCCAAAGACTACATCACAAAAAGGAAAAAAAATCATTCATCGTCCGGTACTCCTGGTAGTAATAGAAGCTCAGTCGAACGCACTCAGTCTTGGGCTGAAATACAACATTTTTTTCTAAGTATCGTCAGACGGCCGAAAAACACCAGCGATGTTACTTTCATTTGCACACACGTGGGCAGAACTACATATGTACTTTTTCAACGTGCAAGCCCCGCAGTACCCGCACCCACATCACTTGTTAAGGAAGAGGCTTTTCTGCATTCGGAAAAGAACGTAACTCGTAAGCCTTTACCAGTCGATCATCCGCGATCGGTTCAAATATAACTCCTTTTGGTCCAAATATGGTCGAGTGGCCCAAGATGCAAGCTCGCGCTCCAGCTGATATTTGGTTGCACGCACGCCTTTCAGTGGTAGCCGTAACTACGACAGACGTTACAAGAAGAGGCTCTCACCCGCGTACGTGGTGAAACAATTTTGGGAGGGAATAGCCTGCGAAAGAATATTCGAAATTCATCTGTGAATGCATAGAGAGGCCCACGCCCACACAAGGTTTTCCCGGATTTGATGCTTCTTTCTACTCAAAACCGAGGCACATGTGCTGATTTCTGTGTCCACACAAACTATCCCTTCGATCAAAAATATACTGGCAGTGAGATTAGAAGGCCTTTCTTCTCTCTCTCTCTCTCTCTCTCTCTCTCTCTCTCTCTCTGTCTCTCTCGTTCCTTTGCAATTGCGTGCCAGGCGCTCTCTCTATTTCTCTCTGGCCACGGCCGTTACGCTGCGGACAGAGGCCAATATAGGGGCCACGTGATCCAACTGAAAAGAACTATGATTGATTTCCTTAATTCTAGGTTGTCAAGCGTTGTTAAGGCTGTGCCTGATCGAAAAAATGAAAAGCTCGACGGAAAGGCTCTCAATGCTGGAGGAATAAACTGGGTTATTTTATCCCTTTGGCAGGGCAAGAACACCTTTATGAACGGAGAAGAGGTATTTACAAATTTGTACAGAGAGAAAAAAAAAGGGAAGTAGTGACATGAAACTGTGTTCACTCCTTCAGACGCTGTTGAGTCTGGACATCCGGCCTTTCTAGATCCCTTGGCAGCGTTGACACGCAGTGTTGGAGGAAGGTAGTCTTCAGCCTCTGCAGCTCCTCTGTTACGCTTGCGAACGTAACATTTAGAGCGTTAAATTCTTTGTGGATGCTCTCGCCTCCCTGCTCTCCAAGGAGCCCTAGCCCGACCCGGAAGTGGCCGATGGACGGCACAACATGATGCTCGAGGAGATGGAGCTTCGGAGTATTGTTGCCAAGGTGGTGATTCACTACCTCTTCTCTTGCCGTGGTCATGAACGACTGGATACTGCTCTGCAGCTGACGCAACTGGTCGTCGGAAAGCGAGGTACAAGTGCTAAACAAGTCACGGCATGCGGTGTACTGCGAGAACAGTCGGTGATAATAATTTTATAATTCGGTGGCAATAATTTTGTCTTCTACAGTTCGAAGAGCGTCTCTACACATGACGCAAAGAAGGAAAGCTGTACTTGTCGACGGACTGCAAAAGGGAATCATGAAATACGTACAAAGCAGGCTCTGGCAAGCTCCGTACAATTTGATCCGGTTTTAATCCGGGAAATAGCGCCACGCTCTTTGCCCAGAAAGCCAAAATGTGTTGTGGACGTCACGAAGGTTGGACTTTTGTGGCAATTTTTTATGCCTCAGAAGTTTTTCTCCCACCGAACTAGCAGCCTCAACGAAGATCACACCGCACCAAAAGTCACCCCAACAGCTCTTAGAACCCAAACACGAAGTAAAATTGCATATCCCCTATCCTGGGTGGAGAGGGCAGAAAAAATATTTTCGCCGACAAAGTACGCTGGGAATTTAACTCAAAAACGGAAATGCAGGTGATCGGAATGACCTGTGACACACACACACACATCAATTATCGTTCGTGGAACCATCTACAGTCGCTATTGGCTTGACGGTGGCAATAATTATGTCTTCTACAGTTCGAAGAGTAGCGCTGCCGCTCCAGCAATCATGTTGGTTTTGACACTGCAGCGACGTAGGACACCAAAACCACAGAAAAGCAACCTGCGTTTCCCTCAACACCTACTGCCTGGAAAACCGTGCATTTACCGGTATGACAGTCAGGCAAGGCGCAACCCCAGCCATATAACCACAAAACACTGCCTGACAGGAGAAAGCGGAGGGTCAGTGAATCGCTGTGCCAAAGTTTCACAATGGATCTGTGAAACATGAAAGGCTTACCAATGTGCAACTCCTGCATAATCTCTACGGAAAATGTTTCACTCATGCTGTAAGGACAAAACACCACCCACCAACAATCTAACGCAATTTGCCATTGCTCGTACTGGTGTGGCAGCTGGTATGTCGGCAACACCACATAGCGGCAAAAGACACGGATCAGCCATCACAACCCTGGATCTCAGCGGAGTGTACTCACAGTCCTCTCAGGCTTTGGAGTCCTTGGAAAGCATTCTGGTGCAGTTTTTGTATCCTTTGGTTTTCTAAGTCACTGTGCAAAGTCATTCCAAAAATACAGAACCATTTCACTTAAAGCATGGATAAACATGGACCGCTGAATAAGGGATGGAAATTGGCAACTGCTGTTGGGCTCAAGCAAACT
>JAOWAR010163210.1:0-10324 GCA_028571005.1 Clathrina lutea
ACTCACAGCGCAGCCCTCTGGAAGGACGAAGTCAAGAAAAAGTGGTCCCTTGTTGGCTCCTCCAGCGACAAGCAAGGTGGGATGATTAGGCCACTGATGGGTGGGGTGATTAGGCCACTGCGTGGAGGGGGTGATTAGGCTACTGATGGATGGGGTGATTAGGCCACTGATGGATGGGGTAAATAGGCCACTGATGGATGGGGTGATTAGGCCACTGATGGATGGAGTGATTAGCCCACTAATGGATGGGGTGATTAGGCCACTGCGTGGATGGGGGTACTAGGGTATTTATTGACGGGGGGATTAGGCCACTGATGGATGGAGTGATTAGGGCACTGATGGATGGGGTGATTAGGCCACTGCTGGATGGGGTGATTAGGCCACTGATGGTTTGGGTGATCAGGCCACTGATGCATGGAGTGATTAGGCCACGGATGGGTGGGGATGATTAGGCCACTGATGGATTGGGGGATTAGGCTACTGATGGATGGGATGATTAGGCCACTGATGGATGGGGGGATTAGGCCACTGCAGCTGATGGATTGGAAGATTAGGCCACTGATGGATGGGGTGATGAGGCCACTGATGGTTAGGGGGATTGGGCCACTGCAGCTGATGGATTGGAAGATTAAGCCACTGATGGATGGGGTGATTAGGCCACTGATGGATGGGGTTATTAGGCAACTGATGGATGGGGTGATTGGGCCACTGATGGATTGGGTGATTGGGCCACTGATGGATGGGGTGATTAGGCCACTGACGGATGGGGGGATTAGGCCACTGCAGCTGATGGATTGGAAGATTAGGCCACTGATGGATGGGGTGATTAGGCCACTGATTTATGGTGGTGATTAGGCCACTGATGGATGGGGTGATTAGGCCACTGATGGATGGGGGGATTAGGCTATTGATTGATGGAGTGATTAGGCCACTGATGGATAGGGTGATTAGGCTACTGATGGATTGGGTGATTAGGCCATTGATCGGTGGGAGGATTAAGCCACTGATGGATGGAGTGATGAGGCCACTGATGGATGGAGTGATTAGGCCACTGATGGATGGGGTGATTAAGCCACTGATGGATGGGGTGATTAGGCCACTGATCAATGGGGGGATTAGGCCACTGATGGATGGATTGATTAGGCCACGGATGGATGGGGTGATAGGGCCACTGCGTGGATGGGGGGATTAGGCCACTGTTGGATGGGGTGACTACGCCACTGATGGATTGGATGATTAGACCACTGATGGATGGGGTGATTAGGCTATTGATGGATGTGGTGATTAGGCCACTGATGGATGGGGGGATTAGGCCACTGCAGCTGATGGATTGGAGGAATAGGCCACTGATGGATTGGGTTATTAGGCCACTGATGGATGGGGTGATTAGGCTACTGATGGATGTGGTGATTAGGCCACTGATGGATGGGGGGATTAGGCCACTGAAGCTGATGGATTGGAAGATTAGGCCACTGATGAATGGGGTGATGAGGCCCCTGATGGATGGGGGGATTAGGCCACTGATGGATGGCAGGATTAGGCCACTGATGGATGGGGTGATTAGGCCACTGATCGATGGGTTGATTAGGCCACTGATCGATGGAGGGATTAGGCCACTGATGGATTGGGTGATTAGGCCACTGATGGATGGGGTGATTAGGCTACTGATGGATGGGGTGATTAGGCCACTGGTGGATGGGGTGATTAGGCCCCTGATGGATGGGGGGATTAGGCCACTAATGGATGGGGTGATTAGGCCACTGCGTGGATGGGGGGATTAGGGTACTTATAGATGGGGTGATTCGGCCCCTGATGGATGGGGTGATTAGGCCACTGGTGGATGGGGTGATTAGGCCACTGCGCGGATGGGGAGATTAGGGTACTTATAGATGGGGTGATTCGGCCCCTGATGGATGGGGTGATTAAGCTACTGATCGATGGGGGGATTAAGCCACTGATGGATAGAGTGATGAGGCCACTGTTGGATGGAGTGATTAGGCCACTGATGGATGGGGTTATTAGGCCACCGATCGATGGGGGGATTAGGCCACTGATGGATGGAGTGATTAGGCCACGGATGGATGGGGTGATTGGGCCACTGCGTGGATGGGGGGATTAGGCCACCGATGGATAGGCTGATTAGGCCACTGGTGGATTGGGTGATTAGGCCACTGATGGATGGGGTGATTAGGCCATTGATGGATGGGGGGATTAGGCCACAGCGTGGATGGGGGGATTAGGCCACTGATGGATGGGGTGATTAGGCCACTGCATGGATGGGGGGATTAGGCCACTGATGGATGGGGTGATTAGGCCACTGCAGCTGATGGATTGGAGGATAAGGCCACCCTTTTTTCAAGGGGGCGGCCGCAGGGGGTAGTTCAAACTGTTCCAGATCTTCCTTTGTCGCCTTCCAGCAAGTGCTGCCTTGGTTTTGCAAAGTCGCCCAACGCGCACAGACGATTTTTGTTTGGGGATTGAACTGCAATCCCCAAGCAATCAACGGCCCGTGCGGGGCCAATTGCTTCAAACCATAGGGCGTGGCGTGGCAGGCCGACAGAGCCCAACCGATCATCACCAATCCTAACCATCTTGGCACCATACCCCCTCTTTCATTTGTTTTGCCAACCGCTCGGCGCGCCTTGGGGTTTGCTCGGCCCACAGCGAGTCGAGCATTTGCTCTGATGCTTCTGCAAAATCCTCCTCGGCCAAGGCGGCAATCATCTTCTTGAATGCCATCAGCCCCTCCAATCCCATCTGATAGGCCATCTGTTCCAATACCGATTTTCGGCAAAGAGAGAGGTTTTGATAAAAGGCGTGCTGCTCCAGTTGTTCGGTGAGACGGCTCAAATGTCCCATCAGGAGCCATTCCGCTTCGAACTCCCGCAAAACGGTGGTGCCGTAGCCAATCGTCCAGACCCCTGCGGAACATTGATACGGTTTCGCACGGAACCCCTCGTCTTTTTTTAGTTGTGCAATGGTTTGAAGATTGAGACTCATACAATCCGTCCTAAAATGCCCTAAAATCGCCTCTCAAGGCTTTTTTTAAAAAAGGTAACTGTGTTACTTTATTTTTCATTTGCTTAGGAGTTAAAGGGGGTTCATCAACTCTGAGGGGCGGTTTGCGACTAAAGCGATTCCCTAAAGGTGTCGATTAAAGTTTCTTTCAACTCCTCTTGATTCTCATCAGAAAGCCCTAAAAATTGCCGTTGCGGAATCTTGCGTTTTTTCGGATCGTCGTGCGTTGCCGCATAGACCAAGTTCGAGCCGACCATCACCTCCTCAGAACTGAGCACTTGAGATTCAATGGAGTCAATCAAGTGCCCCTCCCGCTCCAACAATCCGCCCCCGGATTGTTTCTTTTTTCTTTCTTCATAACCTGCATCCAATTCAGGCCACGCTTGCCCTTGAGGACTTTCTTTTTCCTCGGCCAAGCGCCGCCGCACTTGGCTCTCCGCCACCGCCCCTAGTGTCTCTAAGAGTTTTTTATTGCGCCCACTCCCTTCGCTCTGCCAGCGCCTAAGCACCGCTTTGACTTTTGAGAGTCCATTGACTTTAAGGCTCACACTCATTCAAAAGCCCCGTTGGGGCCTGGCAAACCGTCGGGGCTTACTTTGCACAAACACCGCCGTTTGAGGCGGTGTCTTGCCGGCAATCTCCAGCACGATTTCACCCTTTGCGATTTTCTCTAAAGTCGTCAGGGCGGTTTTGTAGGTCAATCGTGCCGTGCTATCGGATTCTAAGACATCGGGAAAAAGCCGATAGCGCGCAATGTCTAAGGTGAGTGATTGCACCACCTCGGGCACTACCGCTAAAGGAACGGCGTAGCGCCCCGCTAAATACGAATCGATCAGCGCAGTGGCATCGCGCAAGGCCGCTTGAATGCGCTCGGTATCCTCGCTGAGATTCCCTTCAGCATCCTCAATCTGTGGCAGAGCATTAACGCCAATCCGCACCGCTAAATCCGTAGCGGTGGCATAAATCCTGAGCGGCTCGACCTCAAAAGGATTCTCGCCCCTGGGGGGTTGCTCCAATGATTCAGTCGGTGTCATTCTTGACCACCAACAATGCGGGTTCATTCAAAAGAATCGCCTGCTCTTCCTCTGAAAGTGAAGCAATCTCAACCGCCTTGAAGTCTTTGCCAAAGAGGACACCTAAGCGCACAAAGGGTTGTCCGTCTTTGCTTTGAATCTGCCACACTTCACCCTGCTTCGAGGCGGCTTGAGTTTTTTCATGCTTTCTCGTCATCGTCCCTCTTTTTGTCTTTAGCCGTTAGATTTTCAAGAACCAGTCGCTGAGGGCTCTCCTGAGTACTCCCTGAGCTTGTCGAAGGGCTGTCGAAGGGGAAGCCTTTTCTAACCCGTGCCTGTCGAACCATACGCGGTTTGCCAGAAGCCATAACCGCCATTGCTTCTGAGTTTCGTTCCATAGAAATAGTCCCCCCGCATGAAAAGCTCCGCATCGTTGCGCTCTGAGCGAGCCGCTTCACGTTCTTGATAAATCAAAGGTTTGAGCGGGCGCATCGTATCTAAGAGAAACCACGCTGTTGAGCTTTTCAGTCGGGGATGGACCATGAAATCCACTTCCCCTTGAAAATCATTCGGTTTGCCATCGAGGAGTTTTTCTTGAGTGCAAAGCCGTTTAGCGACAAACTGCAACGCCGGCGGCACGACCAGCAAATCGGGTTTGATGCCCAACGGCCGCCCGTGATTATCTTTAAGGGATGCCATCGCCGTGATCGCCGCCCCCAAAGATTCGGTCGCTTTCGCGGCCGTGTCAGCAGAGAGGGCTTTGTCGCTTTTATTGGAAACCGAAGCCCCTGTCACTTGATGATCCGTGTCAAAAAAGTATTGTCCATCAAAGCATTTACTGGCAAACCCGTCATTGAGCAAATCCGCAACCAGCACATCGGGAAACTCCTTGGCGGTTTGCGCTAACGCTTCGACTTGTGGTTTTAAGATTCCGATATTGTCATCGGCAACGTCATCCTCTTTAACGCGGATGGTATTCTCAAAGCGTCGATTGGTGATCGAATACCGGTGCCCCGAGAGCGCTTCAATCTGCCGCTCATCGATCCATTCTTTCATCTGCGGTAGCTCGCCAATCCAAGCATAATCGTTGCTCCGCGTCGAAGAGGGAACATGGGTGGCGAGCCGCTCCCACTGGGAGGGCACTGCTTCAAATTTTTCATTGAAAATCAAATCCAAGCCCTTGAACAAGGCCTCAATATTTGTTTTGTTGATGATCATTTTGGTTATCCTTAATAGATAGATTGTCCCTTGAGCAAGGGGTTAAAACTCGACCCAAACCCCGTCTGAATCAACGGCAACGACAATCCCACATTCACTGCGTTGGCTGGAGTCGTTGGTTTTGGCCACCGTCTCATCATCGGCGACATAGCACTTCTTACCGACCTCGCTTTGCGTGATTTTGTCGCCACCAGCCGAGTTGTTGAAACGGAAAATCCCTTGCCGTTGCACCAACACCGAGACGGCACCATCGCTCCCATTGTTAGTTTGTTGCTCTTGAGCCACTCCCCAAGCGATCAAGTTCGTTTCTTTTTTGCCAGGCGTGGCATAGCCGCCCTTCAAACAAACCAGCGCCCCCGCATAAATGGTGGTATTGGTCGCCATCGGCGTACTGACGAGCTTCCCTGCTTTCTGCGCGGTGTTTCTATCTTGGGTTAGCGCCATGCTCGCCCTCCTTTCTTGTCTCTGAGTTCGTGGCTGGGATGCCCAACATCGCAAAAACTTTTTGCTCGGTTTGGTTCAAGGCTTTCTCTTCGTTGGGCCGGGTGAGGGGTTTTAGATCGGCAATGATCGCCGGTGCCGTTTTTAAGAACGCCTCAAATTGTTGCAACCCTGTCTCCGTGCGGCAGGCGGCTTTGTGATACTCGACTGAGGCTGGTGCAATCTTGCCCTCGCTCAAGCCCTGCTCAATAAGAGTCTCAATCTGTTTTTCTTGCGCCTCGCTTTTGATTTGCGCTAGGGCGTTTTCTGACGTTTCAGCCCGATTGATGGCTTTGTCATAATCCGCTCTCGGCACAAACTCCGCTAAATTGGTCTTGCCGGCGGCCGGCGCCTGCGCTTCCTTTTGCAAGCGATTGATCGCCGCAAGGACTTCACTTTCGCTCGCTTTTTCTGGCAAGCCCAGTGCTTTTAAAATCGTCTCCATCGTCTCTTTCTCTTGAAGGGGTTTTGCATGATTCAAAGCCGCTAAGGCCAGATTCGGTTTATTGGTCAAACTCACCGAATCGAGGGCTAAAATCTGGCGGCTGGTCTTGTCATAAATAATCACCGGCGAGAGGTAGCGGTATTGTTTGTCTTGGATCAACCAGCGTCCTTCATTGTTCCAACTGACCAAGCCCCAGATCGCCCCGGCCTCGCGCACCTCCAAGGCTTTGATCCAACCCACTGCCGGGGCGATCTCGCCTTGCGGCGCTTTCAGTGCCGTGGCGTGTTCGATATCAATCGGCAGGTCGACCGCATTGGCTTCAAAGGCTTGCACAATGCCATCAGGATCGGTATTGAGCCACTCGCGCCCGTCGCGCCCCTCAATCCAAAGTTGCCCCTCTCGAAGTTCTCCTGCTGGGAGCAACTCCACCCACAGCGGCAAGTCCTTCTCGCTGACCATCTCTTCTAAAATCGGACGCAGATCTTTATTAGATGCCCTTGCCCTGCGGCCAACGGACATCCCTAAAGGGAGCAACCCCGTGCGCTCAAAAGAAGCACTCTCGCCGTTGCGATGATCTTGGGGGTTCGTTTTATTGTGATTTAACGCCTTCATGCTCCCATCCTACAAACCACCGCTCACCTATTCAAATAATACCTGTTATTTGATTTTGTGAGACGGGCTTCTTAATCTGCGAAAGTTGTGTTTTTTGTTTGCCTTTCTCAAAAAAACCCGCCGATGCTTGAATTTTTACAAAACAATCTAGCCGCCCTAGCGGCGTTGATCAGCCTGACCACCTCCTCTCTGATTGTGCCCTTGTTGCGTATGCGCCGCCGGGTGGACTTGCTGGAGGTCAAACTAGAAAACCTCTCCACCGCCATGGCCACGCGCGAAGACATCTTAAAACTCGAACTCGACATCAAAGAAATCCGCCTCGAGACGCAAAGGCAGGTCTCCGACATTGCCCTCA
The DNA here is from genome assembly GCA_028571005.1 of Clathrina lutea. Lineage (NCBI taxonomy): Eukaryota > Metazoa > Porifera > Calcarea > Clathrinida > Clathrinidae > Clathrina > Clathrina lutea. Next base: position 7,142 of record JAOWAR010163210.1, read on the forward strand.
AACTCGAAGCGATCGGCGGGGAAATCAAGGCGACCAATGCCATCAGCAAACGCCTTGAACATCAACTCTCGCTCATGCTGGAGAATCAATTTCACAAAACCCCTTAGAGTGCCTTAATGGAAGCGACCCTCTTGATTGAAGATCAACGCCTTGTCCTCTTACGTGCCTTATTGGAAATGCCGGGCTATTCGGCCAATGAATCGATTTTGCAAAGTTGTCTTGAGGTCTATGGGCATCATGTCTCAAGAGATCAAACCCGCACTCACTTAACGTGGCTTAAAGAACAAGGGCTTTTGAATGTGGAAGATTTAGGCGGGATTTTAGTCGCCACCCTCGCCGCCCGCGGGGCCGATGTCGCCGCGGGAAAGGCCGTCTGTCCGGGTGTCAAAAAACCGCGCCCACGGCCTTAGAGAGGCAGCCATGCCCCAAAAATCGAAAGTGGAGTTGTTGCCTCAAGCGGTCAAGCACGAATTAGATGCGATGCTCCGCGATGGTCGCCTTGCCCAAAAAGAAATTTTAGCCATCCTCAATCAGCACCACCCTGAAAAAAAACTCTCCCGCTCGAGCCTCAATCGCTACGCGCAAAAAATGGAGAAAGCCGGCGAGAAGATCCGCCAAGCGCGGGAGATCAGCCAACAATGGATGGAGAAGTTAGGCACGGCGGACAGTCAAGGGCAAATCTCCAAGGTCGCCGTGGAAATGGTGCGCGCCATGGTTTTTGATTGGGTGCTCAAGCATGAAGGCGACGAACTCGATCCGAAAGCCATGCGAGAAGTCACTTTGTCCCTCTTGAGTTTAGAGAAAGCCTCCTCAGAAACCGTCAAACGGGAAGAGCAAATCCGAGAAGCGGAGCGCCAGCGCATTTTAGAAGCGGCGCAAAATCAAGCCAAGCAAGGCGGTATCCCGCAAGCGGCTTTCGATGCTGTCAAAAAATCTATTTTGGGGATTTCTGATGCTCCCTGACGTGTTGTTGCCCTATCAAAAACAATGGCTTGCTGATCCGTCGCCGTTCAAAGTCGCCGAGAAGTCGCGGCGGATTGGATTGACTTGGGCGGAAGCGGCCGATGCGGTGATGATTGCCGCACAGAGCAAAGCACAAGGCGGCTCGAATGTCTACTACAGCGGCTACAATCAAGAGATGGCCCTAGAGTTTATCGAGACGTGCGTCGAGTGGGCGAAGGTGTTCAATACCGCTTTAAGTGCGATGGAAATTGGCTTTTGGGAAGAGGATCAGGAAGATAAACAGATTCAAACCTACACCGTCAAGTTTCCGCGCTCCGCCCACCGCATCACCGCGCTGTCCTCGCGGCCGGCCAACTTGAGGGGCAAGCAAGGGGTCTTTATCATTGATGAGGCGGCCTTCCATGACAAACTCGATGCCCTCTTGAAAGGGGTGATGGCGACCTTGATTTGGGGCGGACGGGTGCGGATTATTTCGACTCACAACGGCCAAGACAATCCCTTTCAACTCTTGTGCCATCAAATCCAGACGGGGCAACGCCCCGGTCGGTTACACCGCATCACTTTCAGCGAGGCGGTCGCGCAGGGGCTTTATCGCCGCGTCGCTTTGAAGCAAGACATTCCTTTCAGTGAAGCCGACGAGGGCGCTTGGGTGCAAGAAATCTATCAGTTCTATGGCGAGGATGCCACGGAAGAACTCGATGTCGTGCCCCGATTCGGTCAAGGGGCGTACCTGCCGGCGCTCTTGATTGAACCGGCGATGCAACCCGAACTCCCCCTCTTGCGCCTTGCCTACGAAGATGAATTTGCCTTGCTCTCGGACTTGGCCAGGCGCACCGAGTGCCAGTGTTGGATTCGTGAACATCTCGACCCGCTCTTAGATCAAATCGACTGCAATCGTTGGCACGTCTTTGGGCAAGACTTCGCGCGCAGTGGGCACTTGTCCGTGATTTGTCTCTTAGAGATAGGAGGAGACTTGATCCGTCGTGCGCGCGTGCTCTTAGAGATGCGAAACGTGCCCACGCGCCAACAAGAGCAAATTTTGTGGCATCTTTTGAGCCGCATTCCGCGACTGCAAGGCGGCGCGATGGATGCCGGGGGCAATGGGGAAACGCTGGCGGAATACACGAGGGATCGCTTTGGCAAACACATTGAAGGCATCAAATTGAGCAACGCTTTCTATGGTGCCCAGATGCCCCTCTTCAAAGCCGCTTTTGAAGATCACCTGATCCACATTCCCCGCGATGCCGATTTGAGAAACGACTTGCGCTCCATTGAAGTCAAACAAGGCATTCCTAAAGTCGCCGACAAAGCAAGCCAAGGGAGCGATGGCAAACCCCGTCATGGGGATAGCGCCATCGCCCTCTTTTTAGCCTACTATGCCTCCCTCACCGATCCCGTGCGCTATCACTATATCCCCGTCCCTAAGCGCGCTCTTCAACAAGCTCGGCTTCGACCGCCCTTCGACCCGGCTCAGGAGAGCCCTCAGCCAGTGGTCAGTTCCCTGAGCCTGCCTGCCGTGAGCCTGTCGAACGGGTCGAAGGGCACGGCTTGGCACCTTGACGATTCACCGCCCTGCAAAAATCCCTTTAAAACCCAGACCTTGCTATGAACAAAAAGACACTTCTCACCGCGGTGCGCTTCCCCAACGCCACTTGGGGCCACTCTCGCATTGCCGAGACCTTGACTCCGTCACGGCTGGCGAACTTGATCGCCTCAGCCAATGAGGGGAGCTTGAACGACTATTTGACCTTAGCGGAGGAAATGGAGGAGCGCGATCCGCATTATGCCAGTGTCTTAGCGGTACGCAAACGCGCCATTGAAGCCTTAGAGCCGATGGTCGAGGCGGCCAGTGAGGAGCGCCAAGATCAAACCTTGGCCGATGCCGTGCGCGCGCTCATCCGCACTCCCGAATTTGCTCAAATGATCGAAGACTTGCTCGATGCCTTGGGCAAGGGCTTTGCCGTGGTCAAGATGGATTGGCAGTATGGCAAGCTCTGGAAGCCACAAGGCTATCAATGGATCGACCCGCGCTGTTTTGTCTTTCAGGAAAACAGAACCTTAGCGATCAAGAGCGAATTTCAAGATCCCCAACCTCTGCCGCCCTACCGTTTCCTTGTGCATTACCCTCGTCTCAAAAGTGGTCTGCCGGCACGCGGCGGCCTCGCGCGCTTGGCCGCGGCGGCGTTTATGGCGAAATCCTACACCTTGACCGATTGGTTG
>JAOWAR010163221.1:0-10323 GCA_028571005.1 Clathrina lutea
GGAGCCTGATTATCTTCAAGCTACTGGGTAATCCTCTGTAAACAAATTCTTTCAAATAGGATTATAATAACTAGATGAAATTTTCCTGCAGTCGAAAACTTGTGCATTTTAACAGTATACACAAATTGTGTTCTTGCCGTTGAAATAGAAAAGCAGGTTTTGAGACAACATCTGCGATGTTTTCAACTCTTGCCGACAAGCCCGACATTTACAAAAATGCATTCAACACAGAACAGCTGTTTGCAGCACAGTGCCTTGACAGCTCAGTTTATGATGTGCCTGCTTGCACCCAGGGCAACGAAGATTTCCCAGACTGAGGAAACTCCATCCGGTCAGGTTGACTGTTCAGGCGACTTGTAGCCTGGCGTGGCCACTTCGATGAGAGCTTCCAGGGTGCAGTCAGCTCCAGCTGATTCAGTCTTAGGTAGCCTCAACCGATAGGCACGAAGACTCTCTTCTTTGCCAGAGTTTGCCTTCCGATGGCAAAGTGGGTCTGGAGTTCTCTGCACTGCCAAGCTCAGGCCGGACTGGTGACAGCGCCAGCTGAACCACAGGGACGGCGCTGGGCATGGCCAGCGACGGGCAGATGGTGGAGCTCACCGAGCGGATCATCGACGGCCGTGCTTCCATGCTTCGTTGAGGGGATCATCTGCCTGGGAGTGACAACTCCCGACGGAAGGCGTTTTTTTTTTTCTTGGGCTACCACCGAGTTTATGCTCAGCGCGACCATGGCAGAACTTGCACCCGGATCACCGGTGCGGCTCCCACTAACGGACAGGCCCACCACAGCCGCCAGGTTATGAGAAAAATCGGCCCACCACCTACGCACGTTTACGACGGTACGGGAGGCGGCACCTGAAACAAATGCTTGGCGGGTGAACACCAGCTCATCCTTCGAGATGTCGATTCCAAAGGATCCAAGCAGGTCTGGCGGAAAGTCCTCCGCCGGGAAAGACCCGGGATTCGACAAAGTTGAGAAGGAGACTCATCAAGTCGACGCACTCGCAACACTGACGCCGCGTGTGACTCTATAAAAGTGGCCCCCAACGAGTTTCGCTCTCCGTGAAAGAGTTTCGTCGAGCGGCCCCTCTTTGGAAAGGTCTTGGCCCGAAGTTCAAAAAAAACTATGGTGAAGGAATAGAAAAACTTCGACGCCAGCGCTATGTAGCTCAGACGAAGCGTGCAGGAATGCGACGTGTGATTGTCAGACGACGGAACGTTCGCCGACAACGACGCCCAAGGCGGATCATCGAAGCCTTCAAGGCTTCATTCTCTAGCTTTAGGCGCGGTCATGGCCGAGCACTATGCACGTGCAAGTGCCAGCGGGCTTTTTCCTTCGGAGAGTGCTTGGTACTAGTACGTGGGTGTGTCAAAGTCGATTTCTAACAAGATCAATGATACTGATAGGAACAGTGTAACAAGATCAATGATAGAAACAATGTATGAATTTTATACATTTTAATTGTTCATTTCTTGGTCAGGGTAGTAGATTGCTTCTTTTCCACGGAGGAGCTAAAGTAGCAACTCTGACTGTACCGAGAGTCGCAATTTGTTCTCAGTGTGTCTCCATTCCTGTATCCTACTTATGTCCTTTCTCTTCCTATATGGGCAGAAAAAAAAAAATAGACAAGCCTACAGCCAGTCAAAACGCACGAGTCAAAATCAATTTTCACAGAGCACACTTGGCAGACAAGTGTGACATGACTCTCTTTCTCTTATAACAAACGTAACAACACGAACCCTGCGCTGACGGCGATCCAGTGTCCTCACCTCACATAGTAAACTCTGTCCTTGTGATAGCGAAAGCAGTACTGTCCGTCGGGCCTGTCAATAAGAAGCTTAATGTTCTCACCAATGCTACGCCACCAAAGAAGCGAGCATGACTTGTTTCCTTGGGAAAGAGCACGTCATTGAAGACTTGAAAAGTGAAAAACTCACCACTTTGACATTTTGTCGAAGACGTTTTTTGCCTCTTCGTCTGTAAGAGGGCGCATTTTGATGGCAGGAAGAACCACACATACACGCGTACGCCGACAAAGACTTCGACGAGAGAAAGCGATTCACTAATAAAAACAAGAAACTCTCTCCGTTGATACTGCAAGAAGAAGTGGTACAACGAGCACTCAGCTATGCAAGTCTACAGAGAAACCCGCTTGTCAATCAACAACAAGGGCCACTGCCAGGTAGCGTCCAGATCTGAGCGCGTCCCATATATTTGCATCGCGTGCGCTCTGGTGAGTTAAAGGCATGACGATTGCGTGCTCGGGCTCTCGTTGCGTGTGCATGTGCCATGCAGTTCAGTTTTCGTGGGTTTTCTTCATGGCGGACGTTTTCAGGATGGATCTCGTCTCTTCCATTGGACGTCTTAACCCCAGCTCTTGATTTGGAGGCCACTTGATAGCCTCTCATTTTTGATGCATGCAGTACTTGACCCGAAAGCCTGCTGCTGTTGTTCTTCGGATGAAGAACTGCTTCGTTCGCGTGTTGACGGCCATCGATGCTGACGAGTCCTTTGGGGTTGCTTGCCTGCCGCCAGCAGTAACTCCTGCAGTGATGGTGAAAGCAAGCCCTGCAATCTCTTCTAGACCGCTTGGTATTGGGAATAGAGAGGGTCTGTTCTGTTCTGCTGGAGCTCAATGTGGATACGAATGGCTCACACCGAAGGCCGAAGAGATTACATGGAAAGAACTACGTGGAATCTACTAGTAGATCTACGTCCACTGCTACTTTGACACGCCGAGGGCCTATTTTGGGACTGGGTCGTCTTGGGAGTGATGCAGCTGTCGCGTTTGGCCTGGACGATCATGGTGGCAACATCTGCTTGTCGGCGCATGTGCGTGGAAGAGAGGAAGGAGCGGTTTTCGTGTGCGTGGGGCAGCTTCACAACGGATGCGTCTAACTTCCAGGATGAGGAAGAAGCCAGAGCACGAAATGATACCAGAGAACCGCAAGCCGATTTTCCTGTACACGGAACACACCAGGTGAGAACTGAGATCTTTTGCTCAGTGTTCTTGCATCATAGTGATTGGGTGAATAGATGTGCAGCGCCAGTATTCTTGGCTTGACCATATCGATACCTATGGCCAGTATAATGATGAGATTTTCGCACTTGGCATGATTTATCAGCCGGCAGATATACTGAGCACATTGAATACATACTGATGTGCAGTCGCCTTGCATTCACCCACAAACGCAGCCATGCAGTGTATCATTTGGGAGCTCAGGCAAGATTTGAAAGCCAAGCTGACATGTGACAGTTGGCATCACGTCCATCAGTGTGTCTCATATTCTTGGAAATCTCAGCGTTTGTGCGTGTGTGGGTGTGCGTGTGCGTGTGCGTGTGCGTGTGCGTGTGCGTGTGCGTGTGTGGTGTGTTCCGGTGTGAGCTATCACAATTGGCGACAAGGATGTCATGAACCCACTGCAAGTAACAGGAGCGCTTCTGGGGTTTGCAGCTGCTTTCAACGAAGCTGAGGAGGAACAGGGCCTGGACAAAGAGCGTCTTGACCAATTCTTGACCATTTTTCCCTGCCAACGACATTGCGAATGAGGATAAGAAGAAAGCTATCTTTCTTTCTGTTTGTGGCAGGAAAACGTACCATCTAATGCGAGACTTGGCGTCGCCAGCAAAGCCAATAGATAAGTCATACCAGAAGATCTGCCATGTTTTAGAAAATCATCTTATCCCGAAACCAAGCGTAATGGTTCTGAGGGATATGTGCTACCCGGTTCCCCGACACTGCATGGACACCAGGGCTAATCTACACGTAAAACTCCGGCTTTATTCTTCTTCTCCATCTGATCACAAGCTATAGGCGACCCACGAGGCTGCACGCATCCATGCATACATGAATATGGAGGTGAGGCTGCAACCATGCAGACGTATGCACATGAACATGGAGGCGAAAACAGGAAGAAAAATACTTAAATGGAAGAGGAAAACATGACCTTAGAGGAAAGGTCATGACACTCCGGGGGGCCAGAAAATGAGGGGAAACATAATGGAAACAAATTGTAGGATAGGAAAGGAAAAGGATGAACAAAAGTCAAGCGACACCGTTATCCAACATGCAGCCAACAATGGCCTGTGCATCGGCAGGAGCAGTCCAGCTGGGCGTACTTGGGCGGGGATGAACAGCAGGTGGATGTGTCGCTGATGGAGATTGAGCGTTTGGAGAAGACGGCGCTGCAGGGGCTGTTGCTGCAACTTCAAGGGGGAACAGCTTGTTGACTGGGCGGGTGGTTATTGTGCCAGAAGGGAGGCGGATTTGCACAGAACAAACTACACCAGAGGGATCTGGAAAAAGCTTGGTGACCACAGTGAGGCGCCAAGTGCTACGGGGAGTGTCGTCATGTACTTGCACAACATCCCCTACCTGAGAAGTCAGAGTTGAGGATGACGAGTTGCAATGATGAAATTCGCGTAACGACGTCAAATACTCCGCCCGCCAATGCGCGGAGAACTATTGAAGAAGCAGAGCACAACATGCAGCATAGCGCTGAAATGGTAAGTCTCCCTTAGGCGAAAATTCAGGGTCCTGCAGTTCCTCATTTGAAAAAGTGAGCGATGGTAGAGCCGTCAGACGGCGTCCAAGTAGGACAGTGGACGAGGTCAAGGGTTCAGCATCTGAGATGTCAGTGGATGGATACGTGAGTGGGCGATCGTTTAGAACAGCTTCAATTTCGGTTATGATTGTCTGGAGGTACAAAATGAAAACTCGACCGAGGACCTTTTTGATTGTAGTCTTGATTAGATCAATCAATCGCTCCCAAAACCCACTGTGCCCTGGAGCCCGGGCTGGAATGAATCGTGACTCACAGGAAAGGTGAGTGAGTTCGCGGTAAATGGAGGTGGACTGTAGAAGACGCTGCAATTCAGAATTGCCACCTTGGAAAGTAGAGGCATTGTTTGACAGCATGAGTTGAGGAACCAATCGACGGCTGGAGAACGTCGGGAAGGCTTGCATGAACTCATTGACAGTGAGGTCAGGTACCAGTTCAAGATGAACTGCTCGAATGACAGCACAAGTAGCAAAGCATATGTAAGCCTTGCCAGGGTTGTTGTCCGGTTGCTTGATGGACAGAGCACCAGTGAAATCCACACCCGCGACCTGAAATGGGTGAGATGCAATGCTGCGGAAGGCAGGAAGAAAAATACATAAATGGAAGAGGAAAACATGACCTTAGAGGAAAGGTCACGACAATAGTGTGTGGCATACTTTGTGGCTGGATTACGCCGTCGGTCAGAATTTGGCTCCAATCTCGACGACATGCTATGAGTTGGCTTTTGGCATCAATGATGACCGGATGCAGCAACGGCTACTATCGTAGACATGGAGACTAGACTTGAAGGGAGCGTTGGAAAGCTCAGTCACACTCGCTTGATGCAACTCGCCTCCACTCCAGAGCAACGAGCATGCAGGGTTAAGAGTGAATGCATAAGATGTCCAACTTGTCTGACTGCAGGAGTGCCAAGAAGAGTTGTTTTCGTTGGGGATCGGTACGTCATGCTGAGCGAGACTGTCATTTTCATTGAGAGATTTGCTACAAATGCAGAAAGACAGGACACATCAGTAGGATGTGCGCAGAGAGGTCAGATGGCACAGCTGTCGAGAAAAAGCCCCGGTCCAGACAAGCTGGTGAAATTCGTCACGCAAACGAGTTCAAGTTGTGCGGAGAGGAAATGACCTGGATGACTGCCATCGTGACAAGAAAACCGATGAAGAAGTTCGGCACATGACTGAGAAATTGCATGAGAAACGCTCAAAGGCAAAACCAATTGTGGTGTCGGCAATTTGTTAAGGGAATCCTACCAAAGTGGATGTGGACACGGAGGTACGTGTATCCATGATGCCTGAGAGCACATTCTCTAACCTGTGGGATAAGAAATCTTGTCCGCTGTTGCGGAAGACGGACTTGCGGTTACGCACGTATACTGGCGAGAGCATTGATGTGAAGGGCAAAGAAGAAAGTCACAGTTTCCGTGCAGGGAAAGGCAATGAAAGGGGAGCTGCCCTTGGTCATTGTATCTGGTGACACACCCACATTAATTGGACGAGATGGGCTTGTCAACCGAGGAGTTTGTTTGGACTGGAAGGAGATGAAGCACATGTAGTGGACCTTCGGCGAAAAGTTGGAAGAACTGCTCAGACGCTTTGAGGACATATTCTTGAAGAAGATTGGTCGGTACCAAGGGCCCTGTGTTTGCACGAAAAAGCGACCGTGTGCGTATGTCTTGAATGATCTGCCCGCCGTGCAGATCTACACTACAGGAAGCAAACGTTGGTTTCACAAATCAAAGAGGGATCGCTGAATGGCCAAAAAAACAGCCTGTATTTGCACAACAAAGCGACCTGTGTACGTGTTGCATGCATCTACCAGCCTCGGATATCCAGGTAACGGAGCTGGTTTGCGATTTGGACACTCCAGCGAACCATGCAAGTGGGAAGAAAGAGCCGCACTGCAGCGTGTGTCAAGTTGCCATAAAAAAACATATTTCCAGACATGGCCCCGGAAACTGCCCTGGGCACTCTTTTACCACGGTTATCCGAGATCATTTCGATGAAGTGGCTGCCCTCCGAACTTCACTCGAGTCCGAGAGGAAGGAAGCAGAGCATCGTGAGCAAAGGATGCTGAAAACTATCGAAGGACTCACCTATCGCTTGGACGCAGCAAAAGAGTTGATGACCACCCTGGAAGACAAGTTGGTGGCCACTCATTACGACAATGGGATAGCTCAACACCTTCAGCAAAGAACGTCCGCCATTAGCTACCCCGACAGCGAGGCCAGGGGAATTCATGACCATGAGACTGCATGCGACACAGCACAGAATCCACATCGTGAGATGGCAACCGCCACGGCCACGACCACCCCTGCAAGTATGGCCAATGATTCTCCCATGGCCAACGTTCAAACCTACCCATCGTGGAGTACAGTGATCGCACGGAGGCATGTACGCCCTACAAAAAATACGTCAGTCAGGAAACCTGGAGTCGCAACAACTGCCGACGGAGGAAAACAAGTGTCTCTATCGAAACCACTAGGTAAGCTCCTGGGTGCTCAATGGGTTAAAAGACAAGTGTTTTATCTGGGCGGAATAAATCCCAGCTGCGCGGGAGAGGATATCAAATCATTTTGCATGCCCCATTTCAAGTTAATCATGTCCTCCCAAAGGTACGGCACACAATCTGCATGCCTGGTCGTAGTGCAGAGTGCGGATGCTCATGCTTTAGAGGCTTTCAACTGGCCATAACACTGCTACGTCAGAAAGAGGAAATTCAATGACCGTTCACCTCATGAATCTGAGAGATCGAATACTCCACTGAGCCTTGACGCGTCTGACCAATCTTCCTTCCCCGGTACCAAATGTCATCCAACCACCAGTTTAGCCACCCTGCATATATCCAGCACCCAGCACCTAAAGAAGCCCCAACCCAGCATGCACCAATCGCCCTTCTCCAGCACAGATTGTCATTGAGCTCTTTTAACATGTGCTCGTTTAACGCGCGCTCTATCTGTAATAAACCTGCAGAATTATCATATTTCGTCCGACAGTATGATATCAATATACTTGTAGTATCGGAAACATGGTTGGGGCCTGATCCAGGCGGTCTTTCGCAGGGATCGCAATAAAAATGGAGGAGTTGTCTGTGTGTACATATCCGATCAAATATCCTGCTATCGTTGAACTGATCCGGCCGGAGCACCAGGGTCTTGAACTGCTCTGGGTTGGAATTACTCTCAGATATTCTTCCCGCATGCAGCACCATCTGCTAGTAGGCTGCTGTTACTGACCCCCAAGCTCCACCATTTTGTTTTATGAAAATCTCGACACTGTCTTGGGCAAAGTTGTGGAAAAGGATGTACTACTCCTTGGTGATTTCAACGTGAAACACCAGGAATGGTATGACGGAGATATGACCAACTCTCACGGGAGTACGTAAAAAAAAACTTAAGGATAGCTACGGAATTTTGCAACTCTGCATGCAGCCTACCCATTTACATAATGAAGGTGAGCCAACTAGTCTTCTTTATTTGGTGTTCTCTGATCTTCCCGACCTCTTCTATTCCCCAGTAAGTATCTTGCCACCCATGAGCACCTCTGATCATCTCCCTGTTGTTGCCTGTGCATCTGTCACGAGTATGGTCCACCCCTCACAGCGAGGCTCACAAATTTCATTGAAATGGTAGTACTCATTTAGGATCACAATAGGATGGCCGGAGCATTCTGCTTTGGAATTGACGACTGGGAGCACGTTTTTGAACCCATTGGTGATATCGGTGAAATTTGGACCCGCTGGTAAAAGCAATTGATCCTCAAGGAAGTGAAATCATTTGTACCACATGAAGTAAACAGCAACCGGAATAATGAGAAAAGGTACAAAACCTTCTTGGTCAACCCCATGGTTTACGAATGGCATCAAACGACTCGTCTGTAGCAAAAATCGGCTCTTCAAGCGGACCCGTTTGCCTGGACTAGCAGAGCGATGGAGAATCTACTGCAACATCAGAAACAAGTCAGTCGCAGTAATCAGGAGTGCAAAGTTGACATACTACCATCACATCCTGGCAGATCCGACTTGCTCAGCTTCAGAGTGGTGGCATGTAGCCAAGGATCTATGCGGGCTCGGAGGAAAATAGTCTTCCGCTGTCCCACCGCTGCTCGATCAATCTCAGAATATTATTTGCGACGACCGAGAAAAAGCTGATCTCATGAATCATGCAACATTTGTAAACAAGAATACTTCTTTAGTTCCAGAAGCCTTTCTCATCGGTCCAACTCATCTCACCTCAATTTTTGACTTCGAAGAAATTTCTCCAGCAGCTGTCAGCATGGACTTAAGGTCAATACCAAGCATCAACTGGGCCTGATGGGATATCATATCGTTTGATAAAAGAGGCTGGACCTGCCTTTTTGGGCCAATTAACAACCCTTTTCAACTCCTGCCTCGAAATGCGACAGGCTCCCAATGAATGGAAGAAAGCTGAGATATCACCAGTCTTCAAAGGTGGGCGTAGAGACTGCCGCAATCCAACGAATTACAGGCTGATTTCCCTCACATCATGTGTTGCTCGAGTGATGGAGAAAATCCTGAAGAAACAAATTCTAGGATATCTTCTATCCAATTCTCTCATATATTCGCACCAATCAGGATTTCTGCCTGGACATTCCACAGTGACTCAATTATGCTTCCTAGTTCACAAATGGCACATGGCGTTAGACCACAATGACCATGTTCAATCCGCTTTTCTGGATCTCAACATAGCCTACAATCGGGTTTCCATTCCGGGCCTACTGTACAAGTTGTCAACAGTGGGGTTCTCTTTGACAGCATTTGAGTGGTGCTCAGTGTTCTTGACCAACCGTCAACAATCCGTCCGAGCTAACGGCCGTGAGTCTAAGTGGTGGTACTCAAAGTCTGGTATACCGCAAGGTACTGTCCTAGAGCCAGTATTGTTCCTTGTCTTCATAAATGATTTGCCGATATTACTCAATAATGAATGCTGGCTTTTTGCAAATGTCACCACCTCGTACACTATTGGCAAAGGTGGTGTTGAAACGTGTTCCACTCTCTCCTCAGACCTCGACATTGCGTTTGCATGGGCTCAATGCTGGGGAATGCTTTTCAACCCAGAGAAAAGCGAACAGCGCACCTTACAGTCGAAAAAAGTATGGAAAGACACCAACTGGCAATGTTCATATGAATGGTGTGTGCATCCCAAGGGTAAGAGTTCACAAGCATCTTGGTGTACACTTGAACCAGTCGCTGACCTGGAATGAACACATCAATGCTGTGCATAAACGATGCGCTCAGTGGATTGGAATCCTACGGCCTCTAAAACGCAAAGTTCAACCTGCAGTTTTGAAGAAAATCTTTGTCAGTTACTCGGTGGCATTCTGCCAATTATTGAGTACGCGGCTGCAGTATAACGGTGTGGTGGACCAACAGCCAAGTTGATTAAGCTCCAAGCGACCTTCTGTCGTCGGCATAATTTGCAGCTCCCGTCTCTGCAAGGCAGGTTTGATTGTATTCCCTTATAAAATTCGCAACAATATCGCTCCTGCATACTTATGTTCCAACCTACCCTCTTTCTTATCCGTGAGATCTGGCCATGGCCTCAGGAAATTATCCGTCCCTGTACCAGCAGTTAAAAAAAGCTCCAAACTTGTTAATTCTTTTACCTAGAACCATAATTTTGTGGAACGTTCTCCCACAGGCAGTTCAACTATCTGAGACAGTCTCGATCTTCAAACAAAATTTAAAGCTTTCCCTAAACCTGTAAACATTTTATTCATTTACCTACTTCCTTTTTTATCCCTT
>JAOWAR010163232.1:0-10322 GCA_028571005.1 Clathrina lutea
AGGGGGACTCGGCAAAGTGATTTGATTTTCGTCTTCTTTACTCTGTGAAAACCCGCCAGAAGTAGCTAAAGTTGACAGGTAAAAGGGCAAAATGCGGAGAGGAGCGAATGAAAAGTGTTTTTTGCCCCACACATTGAAAATATGTATACAAAAACCCTGGCCCGTTACTTCGACAAGGTTGGCCTAAGGTTAGTCATGTAGGCCTTCAGTGAGGCCTATGTTGTGAAGTAGTGGTAAAGCACAGTCGTTAAGGTCATTTGTCCTGTCCAGTTAAAATATATTTGCCGGTCTTGATAGCTCAACTGGCAGAGCATCCGCTGCATAAGCCGGGGTTCCTGGTTTACACCCTGGTCGGTGCAATGGTATTTTCCAATGTCTTTCTTTCCGTCCTTGCCACTGCGTCCCTTTCCCTTTTCTCTCAACACCTTTCTCCAAAGATCCATCACAAGCTTGTCAATTTGCCAAGTCCCTCGGCAGAAAGCCATTAGGAATTTCCTTGGAAATTTTATTCCCACATCCAGTTGGAGTAGGACGGAAGAAGCTCTGCAATGCGATCTGTCTTGGCCAAGTGGCAAAGTCCACAATAGCTGAGGATGCACATGACCAGCTGGAGCCTCATGAGATCGATTGGTCCACATTCACCATCATTGATTAAGCAGGGAAGAGACTTGTAAGGAAAATAAGACAAGCAATCAACATATACCAGAGACAGCCAAGACTGAACAGAGATGGAGGCGCAGAGCATAGCCGTCTATGAAATTCTGTTCTTTGAAGTCAGCTGGCCTTTCGAGCCTTATATTTTTTCCCCTGAATATGTCACTTGTTTTCAAAGCCCATCTTGTGGGGAAAGTCTGATGCAGGAAAATATCTCAATACTCCAACTTTTTTTAGGAAGACGAGTGAAGCTTCGCTCACAGCACTCCAAGCTTCTTCAGGTTAAAATGAATGACGAGGAGTAGGCTAGTGTTTACAACATGGTTTGGACTGGAGGAAAGGTGCAATCTTAGATGCAGGTGTAGCATGCAAAATACTCTAGTGACAAAGGAGGCAACGCAGGTGCTAAATCTACCCAAAGGACAGGCAGAGGTGCTAACAGAGGCATCAACTGGGAATAAAGGATTATGTTTCGCAGGAAAGCTGAAGAAGCTTCCATCCTTCCTTTCATGGATTTCTTTTAAGAAATCGTTGTCTTTATGTATTATGCTATGTTTAAGGGTAAGGTTCCTCAAAAGCACGTTTAGTTCTCTTAGCACATCTTGATCCATGAGGGTTTTTTAAAAAAGAAGTTGGTGTATTCGGATAAAACTCTTCGCGTAACTTGCTACAGGTGCTCTACCTTAGTGCTGTCTCACCCCTCTCTTTTATCAAGTCTTTTCTCTGTTTTTCTGTGTCACTTCCGTACTTTTCAGGTTGTCAGTTTTCACCTGAACTCCTGACAGGCCAAGAAATGGATGATCCTCTGTTCCCTATGCAAGTTTTTGGACATGAAACCATCCAGCCGTCTGGTTGGCTAAACATTTTATCAATTCTTGTCTTGAGACGGACGTTAACACCCCAGGTAGGATCTTTAATAGTTAACCATGCATGCTTCCGGGTGACCAGTTTGAGCTGAACTAATCTCTCTCTGTCAACTGATCTTGTTAAAATGAAAATAAAAATAGTTTATTCGAAGGAAACCCACACCTGGCTTGTAGTCATAGTGGACTTCAGAGTGCGATATAGATTGGCAGCTTTCACCGTCTACATCCGGATCATCATCTGCCATTGAGAAAAAAGAAACATTTATGGCACTGTTAAAAATTTTTAATGGTGTCTTTTGTGGAGCTCGCCAGGCGTTGCATTGGTTGGTATTCGCCTGGTCATGAGCACCAGGCTTTTTCTCGGTATCCTTAACTTGGAAATCCTTAGCCTTTACAGTCTCTTATGGTCATTTGTAATGCATATTCAAATTGATCAACAGGGCTACCTTCCCAAACTTCTGGGCTACTGTAGAAATGTCTGCACTACGATTGATCGTGAGCTCAGAAGAGGGACTCTGAAAACACAAAGCTTGATGTTTTCTTGACTCTGTGTAATAAAAATGGAGCTAAATTACGAAAGAAAAAGATGGACTGCTCAAAGAAGAGTAGAAGTTAGTACAACACAAAATGGTATTGCAGTTGGTAATTTTACTGCCAAAGCGGCTGTCTTCTCAGCTCATCCGTGGCGCATGAAAATGATACATTTAAGAGTGTAGTAAAATACGCTGTCAATTAAATGGGGTAGGATTCAAGAGGGCTGACTTTGACCATTTTTCATTTTGAATACGGTGTATCTGTTTTGAAGTATCGATTTGAGGCAGTAAATGGGAGCAATTTATGCATAGATCCTGGCCTAAAACTCCCAATGGGGAAAGTTGGCTTAAGAATACCACACCATAGTTCCCACACTCCTTGCCTGAGACTGTAATTTTTGTGGCGGGTTAAAAGACGGTTTTGACCTTAAGGGCATCTTCAGCTTTAACTTATAAGGAAGCAAAGCTCACAACTGAATATCTAGAAGAAAACAACTCAGTAATAAAGAGACAGGTGACAAAGGTTTGGTGAGAAAGAATAGTGACAAAGGATCAGGTGACAGAGAAGGGGACAGGAAGGATCAGGTGGCAAAAAAGTGAAGGAAGGAGCAAATGACAAAGGGACAGGTGGAAAACACAAACAGACGCTGGGCACAAAACTAGGTAAAACAGATGTGCTACCAAGCAAGGATGTCAAGGCCTTCGTCGAAAATGATCACTCTTGAATCATTGCACTTCTTGAAGCATACATTTCAGTTTTTCCAGAAGGCAGCACTAAAGGATATTGGTGGGGCTGGCTGCAAACCTTCTCATGGCTTGATGGTTCAAGGCTTGCGGCTTGCAGCTAGCAGTACCTATATCGTTCAGTGTCACCTCGTTGAAAAAACTGGGTTGTTTGCTTCAAGAAGTGCAATGGTTCAAGAGTAATCAACCGGGATGAAGGCCTTATACTACTCTTGTTTTGCAAAATCTTTGTTTTCCCTAGCTTTGTGCTAGTCGTATGTTTGGATTTTTCACCTGTCTCTTTTCTCACCTCCTTATTCTTTCACCTTTTGCCACATGATTCTCTGGATGTCACCTTCCTTACTCAACCCCTGTCACCTTCCATTCTAACCCCCGCCCACGCTTTCTCACCTGTCCCTTCACCACCGAGTTGTGCGGTATATATACAACTTTGGATCTTGTTTTCTTATAAGCTGAAGAAGCCCTTGAGACCAAAACCTTCTGCCACTGGCCTTTCTCTGATTGCTAAGTTTAATCCATTATTCAGTGAGTTTTGCTGTAAACTTTGAGATGATTGGAGGACGGCGCTATGACACGTTTCCGGTTTCAAAACAAAGTTAGGCATCTGGCCTGAACTCGGAAGTTGATCGGTTGAGTTGTAATTGTCCATTGCTCTGCCAAAACGCACACCAGAGGGGGCCAGCCTCGATGAGTTTTGTGACCCAATGATCATTCAAATTAGCTTTAAACGGATATAACCTTGGTCAACCGCGACAGCATCAGGGAGGTCAGATGATGCCATATCTGAAATAAAATTGGGACAGGATGAAAGTATTGTTAGACGAAAGAGATGAAAGTAAGAGGGAAATTTATTTTACCAATACTCAAGAAGAAAGTAATTGAAAATGGAACTGAAATTCTCCGGGAAGAATTGAACGATGAAGCCCATTCCTTTTTCTGCATTCCCGATTGGCACACACCGCGAGCCACACCGTAGTGCTTCACAGAACCGAGCCTCGATGGAAAGACCAAATTCGCCATTGAAGCGACTTTTTTTTTAAACCATGGATTGGTCTAAGTAGTTGACACCGGTTTCGTTCGGCTGGGTGCTGTTTCGTCGCAGGCTCGACTACCGTCTGTGCCAATCATTAATGCAGAAAAGAAATTTAATTGATGGTTCAATTTCTTCCCGGAGAATTTCAGTTTCATTGATAGTGTCTCTCTCTCTCTCTCTGCCTCTCTTCCTCCCTTTCTCAAACTTCATCAGTTTATTACAGCTCAGGTCATTGCGATCGGTAGGCTACGACATGCGAGCCACAAAGTAATGCTTCACAGAACCGAGGTTCGACCGTGTCGTGTGGAAAGAGCACTGCCCGCCCTGAAACAGACTTCTTTGAGCCGGTGGATTGTTTTCAACAATTGACACTGGGATTTCCGTTCGGCTAGGCGCCGTTTCGTCGCAGATTCGAAGCAGGTCTGCGCCAATCAGGTTTGCAGAAGAGAACTCTGTTTGAAAGAACATAATTATGAAGTTTTTAACTCTTTTTAACTCGTACTGTGCATCTCTCATTTATTACCTGCCAAACCTCGATAGAACGCAACATTCTGGCCAGGTTGCACTCGCCATTTTAGGTAATAGAGGAGAAATACACAATAAAGTTTATTTTACAAGCGCTGGAAAAGAGGGAAATGATTATAGTAATCTACAACATACCGAGATAAAATCTTTACAAGCTCCCGCTAACGTGAGAGAGAAAAAGATGTTATTGGTTATGGTATTCCCCGCATGAGAGTACATAGCTTGCCTTCCTTTAATATATACTCTAACGTTATGATGAAAAGGGAAGTGAGGAATCAGCGAGAACGGAAAAGTGAACGGCTTCTCGTCCTGACTGGGAATTGAAACAGCTAGGGTGCCCAGGAGACGCGGCTGGAGTCTAAACCGAACGAGGTATCAGGACCGGTCCGTTCCCGGCACAGGCTTTGTGAGTGGCGCTACTTGCTTGTTCCGCCTTTTTCTCAGAACTTGATATGCAACGGATCGCATTTCTTTCACCTGAAATCCGTACACTGAGATTGCTGCCAACAAAATTAACCAAGCTTCGCGCCACATACGCAAGAATTGGAGGTTTCCCGTACCATAACGGCACCGTGACTTCGAATTCAACCGATTAAGTTCAACAGCCTGCAGAGGTCACACTTCCTTCTCTTTTTTCCTCCTTTTCTCTCCCCTTTTTTGCCTAGCCTGTATGGCCCTCGGACCTGTTGTCATCCCTTAGTACCCTAATCTTTCCTGAGATAGGTCCCGAAACAGGTTGGCATAGACGTATCCAGGTTTCTCGTAAGGTCCTTTTCTCCTATCGGGATGACGGCGCTTCAACCGAGGAAATGGGCCTTCTTCTGGTCTTCTAACGTCTCACTTTGCTCATTGACAACGGAGTCGCATTTCAGATTTCCCTGTGGTCGAACTACATTTTACACCAGTTATGACACACGCATAATTGTTTCTTTCTATTTTACAATTTATTATATTTTTAGAATAACTGTCGTTTTTATGATCATTAGTGAACTACTTAATTTTTGTGCGAAAGGAGAATCAAGTTTTACGGCTGCGGAGGCAGAAGGACAGGAAATGAAGAGAAAATCATTGGCCTCAGGTGGGGCTCGAGCCCACGGTCTCGGATTTGCGCTCTGACCCTCTAACCCTCTGACCCACACCTTAACCAATCATTCAACTTCGTTTTGTCCCACTGCCGAAGGCGTAAAGCGTGATTCTCCTTTCTCATTTTTAATCCTCACTTCGTTGTATCTCTTTATATTTGTTTACTTAATAAATTCATTTATTATTTATCTTTTTTGCTTTAATTTATATTTTTTAATTATAATTTTTTATTCTTCCCCATTCTTCAATAAGGAAGTGTCCTCTTCAACTCGGATTGCTTCCATTTTCTCCTTGGGCTTCATGGACTGGTGACTTTCTGAAGGGGATGTACTCAATTCTCAGGTATACTCTACCTGAGAATGAAAGCCATAATTGATTGTGATTTACTTGGGAATGATTTATACTACAGTTTTTCCGACCGGGACTCCCGGGTAGACAAGATAGCCTGACCTTGAAGCTGCGCCATTACCCATCTATTTGAGGATGACGTGATGGCTTAGCGGATAGCTAGTCAGGTGACTCTCGTCTGCTTGCGATTTGGTGTCGCAGGTTCGAGTCCCGATCTCGGGACTGAGTGATGAGGTTCATTAAATTTTCTTTGTTTTCAATGATTCATACGCATCGTTTGGCCAGGGGAACATGCAATCAAGAGCTCACAAAGGCCCCCTTGGGAAAACTCAAAGGAGCACCCAGAGATCCCAAGAAAGTGTCCTACGTAGGAGGAACTGACCTGGCATGTTCTGCGGAAGACGTGAGGGATTTTTGCCAAGCACGCTGTTCCCTGCTCGATTGTCGTCTGATGGCGTCCAACAAATATGGTACGCAATCTGCATATGTAGTAGTAACTGAGGAATCTGCCGGAAAGTTCGAATCACTCAACTGGCCGGAGAGCTTACATGCACACCCCTGGAAATTCGAACACATGAGTTACAGCTCTGCACGTGAGGTGGGGCACTATTCCTGGACAGGTCAGACAAATTAGCTCCCGGCGAGAAGTGGCGTACGCATGGAGCCACCGCAAGCCGCAAAGCATAAAAAATCTTGCATCGTGTATTTTGATCGCTGTTGAAACTCTATTCCCCTCAGGGACTTGCGCAAAATTTCTGGATGTCTGCCGATCTAGTGTATGATTCTTTCGGAGTTGGGGGAGATGCCTCGCAAGCCTCGTGCCTTCAGTGCTCAGCAAGGCCTTTCTCCTATTATGAATCCCTGAAGTACGTGCTTCAAATAAACTGACCTAAGAATTACTCCAATGCACTCCAAGTCGCCTTGTTTCTTTTTTTTGTTTCTTTTCTATTCCCCGAATTTTGGCCAAAACTTTGCCGTAGCTCTTCTGCAGTTCGTCTTGTATGCCACAAACTTCAGCCGTTCGACCCAGTGCGCGGATCGTTCGGAACTCGGACGAGCTAGAAAAATGGTTAGTTCTCAGATGGCTTGTTCCGGCTACGTACGAAACTGGGCCGGACCTACGTCTTGTCGGGCCAGAAAAGATTCGTACGCTTTGCCTCTCTACACATGAAGCAAAGAACGAAGCCTGTACTTGTCAAGCGACAGGAAAGCGAAATCAGAAAATACGTTCAAAATGTCTCTGGGGAGCTCCGTACAAATTTACCTGTTTCAATCCCCGAATTAGCGCCGCACCCTTTGCCGAGAAATCTGAATGTGCTGTCGACGTCACGAAGGTCGGCCTTTTGTGGCAATCTTTTTGTGGCTCAGAACTGTTTCTTCCGCCAAGCCAGCGACCTCGAGCAAGATCCCACGCGGGGCCACAAGTCACCCCAAGAGCATGAACACGAAGTAAAACTGCATATTTTGCTCCCCTTTTCCTCCAGGGTAAGGGGCCCTGGAGAAAAAGGGAAGCAAACTTTGTTTCCCCGAACAAGCCCGTAGACAAGTTTACCCAGAAGCGGAAATGTATGTGGTCCGAATGACCTGTGAGAGACAGACAGATACACACACATGCACGCCAATACAGCGGTGTGGAACCACCTACCGTCCGTGCGGGCCTGACGGTGGCAATATCATGGCTATGACGACGGACACCGCACATCAGGACGCCGAACTGAGCCAAACGTCTGCATGCCTTCTCCCCTTCTTTCTAGTAACTCCAGCCAGTTAAATCGTGAAGCCCCATCCTTCTATCCTTTACGAAAACCCAACCGTAAGCCTCGTTTCTCTAACTCCTTCTCTCTGAATCACTTTAATGGCCGGAACCTCCTCCCAAGATCATCTGGACCAGCCGGAAGTCGACAATTCATTCACTCGTAAGTTAGGGAAGAAATAAAATGTGCCGAATTTAATGCTCGCTCGATCAGGAGTAAAATCCACCAAACTGACAACTTTATTCATAATGACCCACTGCATATAGTGGCTATAACAGAGTCTTGGCTTCGACCGTCAAGCCCTGACTATGCGGTTCGGCTCGCAGGTTTCCAAATCCCATTCCGGCGGGATCGCAAGGAAAATGGGGGAGGAGTCTTCCTATTCCTGTCCAACGAGCTGTCTGGAAATCACCTATACGACTTGGAGATCAATGGATTAGAACTACTGTGGGTCGAAGTGTGCCCCCTTCTCGTCCGCGTCGCCCTATGCTCGTTGGTGGTTGTTACCGACCGCCGAACTCCACGAACAAACTTTACGAACTATTGGGTCTACTCTTGACGCAGTGGCTGAAATGGACATAATATTTCTGGGTGATTTAATGCGAAACACAAAGCATGGTTTTCTGAGAAATCTGCAACCACAGTGGAATTGGACTACAGCATTTGATGGACAGCATTGATTTTCTGTGACCCAATCAGTGTGCTCTGGGCCAACCTTTCTGAACAATGCATATGACGGCCAGCCCTCGAGCCTACTCGATTTAATTTTACAAATGTTCCAGAGCTATTCGATCTTTCGGTTGGTATCCTACCTCGAAATAGGTCATCTGACCACCTCCCTGTGGTTGCATACTGAAACTCACTGTTCAAGAGGAGTTGACTCCCAAAATAATCCATGATCACGTAGTATGGAACTTTAACTCAAAGGATTATGAGAAAATGTCACATTCCTTTCAGTTTGAGGATTGGCAGGAGGTTTCCAACCTCAAGATGGTGATGACATCCGTCACATGGAGTAGGTGGAAATCGAACTTTTTAAGGAAGTAAACTCCTTCATACTCCTTGATGATCTATGTAACCAGTCCAGCAAGTCTCTTCGACGAACACCCCATGGTTCAACAATCCGATCCGGCGTCTTGTCTGTGGAAAAACCTTCTCTTCGCCCGTTTATCTAACTTACCTGAGCATCGGAGAATCTACCGTATGGTTCGGAACAAGACAGTCAACGACATCAGGCGGCCACAGTGGGCATATTCAAATCAACAAAGCCAATATACTTGCGGACCCCAAATACACTGCCTCTACATAGTGTCGTGTGGCAAAAGACCTGTGTGGCTTGAAAGGAGGTTCATCTTCTGCTATTCCAACGCTGCATGATCGGTCAGGGAACATTACCTATTGACCCTCCTTGTCTTACCTCAGTGTTTCAGTTTGAAGAGATATCCCCCGTCGCTCTGAGAAAATCCCTACAAATACTACCAAACGAAGTGTCTACCGGACCTGATGGTATATCATACCGCTTGTTGAAAGAAGCTGGCGCTGGTGCCGTAGGACCACTTACAACCCTTTTTATTCTTCGCTGAAATTGCGACAGGTTCATGGTGAATGGAAAAAGGCTATCATTTCACCTATATTCAAGGGCGGGCAGAAAGACCGATGAAATCCCGCCAATTACAGGCCAATCTCCATCACATCATGTGTTGCAAGGGTGTTGGAAAAATTACTAAACAAGCAAGCCCTAAATGATCTTTTGGCAAACTCACTAATCGACCCACACCAAACAGGATTTCTGCCTGGTTGTTCAACGGTGACGCAGCTATGCTTTCTTGGTCACAGATGGCAGATGGCGCTTGATAGTAATGATGAACATGTTCAGTCTGCTTTTCTTGACATCAGCAAAGCCTACGATCGAGTCTCTGTTTCTGGCCTGATGTATAGTTTTTCCTATTCTACATTGGAATGGTGCTTGTCATTTTTGATGATTCGCCAGCAATCTGTCCGAGTAAACGGATGGGAGTGGATGCATCTGAAGTCTGGCATACCGCAAGGTATACTCCTCGGGCATGCATTATTTCTTATATTCATCAATGACTTGCCTGATGTACTGAGGAATGAATGCCCTCTTTTCGCGGACGACACCATGGCTTATACTGAAGGCAAAAACATCAAAGACACCTGCTCCACTCTTTCGTGGGATCTTGATGCAGCGTCAGAGTGGGGAAAGCGCTGGGGAAGGATATTTTACCCGGCTAAGAATGAGCACCTCTCAAATCAAAGTGGGAAGTGTAATGATGCAAGCGGTATTTGCATGGATGGTGTGCCCATCCCCAGAGTGAAGGTCCACAAACGACATACATGAACATCTTGGAGTGCTCCTGAATGAGTCGTTGACGTGGAATGATCCTACAAACGCCATTTACAAAATGTGCGCAACGGATTCGTATCCTGCGTTGTATGAGAGGCAAAGTTAACCGATCAGTTTTTCGCAAAATCTTTAATGATGGCATCCAACCAATCTTAGAATATGCTTCTGCGCTATGGAGTGGAGGTTGGACAGCAAAATTCACATGCTTGGAAGAGACATTCTGTCACCAGCATTTGGTGTGACGCTTCCACCTCTGAAGGAGAGGATGACATGATGGCGTAGCGGATAGTCTGGTGATTCTCGTCTCCTAGGCAATTTCGTGCCGCAGGTTCGAGTCCCGGTCTCGGCATGAATAACATCGAAACTGCTGCTTCCATATGTTCGCTCGACAGAAGATCCATCACCATCTGGCTTCTT
>JAOWAR010163243.1:0-10322 GCA_028571005.1 Clathrina lutea
AGAATAAATTAAAACAACTGAAATGAAATCTCTATCAACTCCCGCGAACGTGAGAGAGAGAGAGAGAGAGAGAGAGAGAGAGAAAGAACGAAAGAAAAAAATCGATGGGTGAACCGGGAATCGAGCTCGGGTAGTTGGATTTACAATCCAATGCTCTACCAAATGAACTATCCACCCGATCTGCTAACCACCAAGATTAGCTCTCGTTTTCTTTCTCTCATACGTAAATTCTCCGGCTGCTGCGACCCTTACGGAGTGGCAGCCCGCGCCAGCTACTCAGGTGACCCTTTTGCTGCCCGGAAGAGTTGTAGTCTAGAGACTAGAATCTTCTAACCGAACTAAACAGGAATTCGTTCACATATCACAGTAAAACGAGCTTTACGCTCTCATGCGGGGAACTACCAGCATAACAAATGAAATTTCTATCAACTCCCGTGAACGTGAGAGAGAGAGAGAGAGAGAGAGAGAAAGAACGAAAGAAAAAATCAATGGGATAAAAAACAAGTTGAGACCAACTCACCATGACAGTGTGGGTCTTTTCAAGCTGTGGTTATTTCACCAGAATCGATTCCTGCACCAGCGTCAGGAAAGTAGTCCTCACTTCTTACAACTTTCTGAATAAGATCGTTCCTCCCCATCTTGTCCAAGGCCCAGACGACATGTTCTACCAGTGGGTCAAACTTCACGCTGGCAGCTGCAAACCACCTCCGGAGACACTCTTCAGCCTTATTCTCTTCCTTGGCAAAGTCCCGGTGAATGCCCTCCAAATCGGTGTCCAGGCGAAGGTACTGCGCCAAAGCTCGCCACTGAGTGCTGACCCCAACCCCCAGCTCCATGAAGAATGTCTCACGGTCATCACACTCCTCTAACCGTGTGTCTGAAATAAGAGACAAATAATAAAAAGAAGAAGAAGAAGAAATAGAGCAAGAAAATAATCCAGACACTTCATGCTGAGCCTGTCGCTACACGGCCTTATGAAATGTTTTCGATAGCATCTATACTTTAAAAAATATGAAGAAACCTCAGGTTATGTTACACAAGTCAAGAAAAGACGAAGAAAGAGAGACAAATGTTCTGTACGTGCTACAAGTATGCACAAGCAACTTATTCCCATACTGGGAAAGGTGGATGAGCCAACCCAAAAAAAAAGAAAAACAGCTTTTATGGCTTCTCAGAACTCATCACCTCTGATGACCATTGAGACCTGGCATGTTGATCTGCCAACATAATTGCATCATGGTTCAGTGAACAGTAAGAACAGCCTAAGCCTTCCTCAAAATCACTTACGTTGCGTGCCTGGTTGGCCACCTGCACTGGCAACAGTCTAAAGAAAGAAACAAAACCACAACAATTTAACAATTATAGAGTGAAAGCAGGTCAATCATGTATATCATAAAATCAGCGAGACAGTGAAAGCACGGTGCTTGCTTATTAATGGGCACAAGCTCCAGTGTACAGTCAGTTCTCATAAACAATAGGTCCTCATTAGTACGTAATTTCCAATAGTAAGCTTACGTACGAATACCCTTGTTCCCTGGTGGAGTCCTTTTGGATTCAATACTCAGTGTAAGTCAATAGTATGTATTTGGCAATACATGTATATAGTACGATACTGACGTGGCATGATGGATACGCTCTTCTTGTTAGTACGTAAAGTCATGTAAGTACCCTGGCAGGTCTGTCACGCTTTTCGGCACGAAGTGTGATTCATACGATGTGCATGTCCGCAGGTGCCTCAAACCTCGCCCAGAACTTTTTTTCTTCTTTTTTCCTTAGATCTGCATCACCGTGTTTCACTATACGTCATGTAGTCATGACAAGCGAAGATGAGATGAATCTGTCAGTACCTCCCGCTACTCCGGAGGTGAAGAAGGAGCAACTGCTGATGTTTGATGTGGTTTGTACAGGAAAATGAAAACAACGTGAACAAAGGAAACATACTATAAACAAATCATGGTGTAACAATTAAGGCTCAAGGCTATGGAATGTAAAAATAACAAAAATATCTTAATTAGTGCTTTTGGACATTAAGCAAAAAAGTTCCCACCAGTAATTTCCAGCAGGAAGTAGATTGAGGTCCCACAAATTACATACAAGAATGCACTCTTTATGTAGGCTGTCAAGCAAAGGTTAGAACTGATGCCAGGTGAATTAGTGCCTCGAAAACACTTGAAAGACGTACGAACAAACTACAGTGAAACCTGCATTTTATGACCACCTGCTTTTTCCGACCACATTCTCGTGCACAGACGGTTTCGTACAGAAAAGTACCTGCATTATGCGACCACCTGCCAAACGCGACCAGCGACCATCAAAAGCTGGCTGAAATTAACTATGTAACCTGCATTATATGACTGCGCGCGTACCGACCGGTCTCAAAACTGCAACCACATGCAGACATGGCACGACGGGACCGGAGCCACTCGATCTGTACTACAGATTTACTGCAGACAGTGCTGACACAACATTGTATAGACACGCATACATGTAGACTGCCTACGGTAAGCGGTGAAGGCGTTTCTGTACTTTATGGCGGGAAAATCGGACGACCGGGTGTCTGTGTCTGGTTGTGATTTGGAGCTAGGAGTGGGTATCGGAAAGGGGCTGACCAGGATCTGGGGTTTTCTCATGGGTTTGTGGTGTTGGGTTTGCCTGTATTCAGACCAAGGAACAACTTTTCTGATCTTACTCTCTAGTCTTTGTGGCAAAGGGTTTCCGGGCATTTTCCTCTGAACCTGCATTTTAAGACCACCTGCATTATAAGACCACTTTTGGCCGCTCCAGGGGGTGGTCGTAAAATGCAGGTTTCACTGTACTATCATCTATGATAAACCTCCCTGCTTGCTACTCAAGATTTTCACCTCTCTAGATCTCCAGGAAAACTGAACACTGCAATTAAAAGGAACACTGAAGAAGTTTACAAGCAAGACGGATTAGCGAAATCTTGGGTGAGACTGTTGCTAGAGTTATACACTCAAATCTCGATTGTCCGGAGCTCGAAGTTCCGGGCATCTCAGTCTACCGGGCACCTTCGGAGGTTTGTGTTTCCATGGAAACTATGACAACACATGAAATGGCAACAATCGCGTGCGCGATGATCAAGATCAGAAGGATTTTTTGTTGCGGAAGTAGTTTTGATGCAAGTGGTTTGAAAGGAATTCAACTTTCCAGTTAGTGGGAGTTGTGGCAGCGTCCAGGGGCACTTCAAGTGGGTTCAAGAGGAAGTGTAGTGTGGTGCTCTGAGTTACAGATTTTTCCTAGTTACGGATTTTTCCTAGTTACGGGCAGTGCCCGGTCCCCAGGTACCCGGATAAGAGAGGTCTGAGTGGATAGTGTTTTAGCTGTTCGCACCAAGCTCTGGGTGATGCGCTGCAAAATGAATATCAAGGTGTAGCAATGCCTGCACTTTCAAGCAAAAGCTCTGATCTTCTGTTTAAGAGGGACCACATGTTAGCATATCACTATATCCATAGTTCCCACGTCTATTTTCAACAAGGCATGAAGGGGTATGGAAACATGACAGCACTGTTGAAGTATGTCTGGGGGTTGAAATGCGCTGGTCCGAATTATTCAATCAAATGAGAGATTTGCCACCGAACCTTCCTGTACTCAGCATATCGACAAAGATGTCTGACCTTTGCTGGACAAAGAAGTAGCAAGCAGAATGCGTCTCATGGTAGTTTACTCAAACTTGCTCTGCTTCCCTTGTGTGAAGTGGTTGAGCTGAGACGGTGGTAACTCTAATTCTGCTGTACTATTTGAAATTTTGAATTATACACACCAACAGCAGTGGAGACCTGCTTCACGATCACACATGGGAAAACTACTGAACTGCCCGTCTATTGTTTGCACTGCTTGTTTCTAGGTTCACACGACTGGCAAGGGCTAAAGAGACTCAACACTTAGCAAGGGCTGAGGGACTCAAAGCTAACTAGCAAGGGCTGACAGATTCAAAGCTAAATAGCAAGGGCTGAGAGATTCAAAGCTAACACGTATTCAGTCACCACATGCTCCATATGACCACTAAGCAAACAATTTGACTTTTGGGCATCTTAGCCAGTCAGTTTAAAGCAGTGGGCAGCAAACTAAAAGGGAAAGACTGCCCGGTGAACTGTCTCAGCTGGAAGGCAAAGAGTGGACTAACCCTAGCTGATGAAGAAGCTGCACTCCCTTTGAGTGGCCGATGACCTTCGCCAGCCTTCGGGTAGGTTTTCCGAACCAAATTTCTGATGGCAGATCGGTGCTCCATCTTCTCCAGAGCCCAGATAATATGTTCAACATACGGTTGGGGCATTTGAAGCTGAGCCCACCTGCTCAAACAGCGTGATGCTTTGACCTCCACCGACTTCTCCTCGCTGTCGATAGCAGACAGCTCATTGCTGTCCAGTCCGAGATAGGTTCCAAGCTCGTGCCACCGGCTGCATATCTTCTCTGAAAGCTCTTGCAAAAAGATCGGCTTGTCCTTTCCAAGTGGTGTACCTGCCACAACAGCAGAATAAGGACGTGTAAAAGTTTTTTTGCTCCCATTTTTAAGCAAAAAGTCCAGAAGTTGAACTGGTTCTGGAACATACACAATGTTCACTGACATCAGTCTGGGTTCAGTCAAAAAGCTTGATTTCAGCTTCAAGCTTGTGGAAGTCAGACTTCAGTAGTTAGAATCAAATGCTCAATTTTAATATTTCAATACTCAATGATGGAGTTCCGGGGAGAATGTTGGATATATCTACCTTCAAAGTCATCTGCGCGTGCAGCTGATTGTGTGGAAGAATGAGACGGAGCAGCCTGCCCGGACTCTTGGTGTGCACTCTGTAAAATTCAGTCAAAGTTCACTGAAACCCGACGCAGTGCAGAAACAAAAATGGAGAGCTAACGCCACATTTATACACAACTCTTAGAAAAATACGTATGAAAAACGGTCTTGAGGCTCGGCGTTGAACTTCCATACATATTCTTCAAACTGAGAGTCGGTATGGAAGTGTTCATACAACCCTGTCTGCAGATGAAATTCAGCACAAAACTGACGCAAGGGCGAAGTGTAGCAAACTCAAACTGGTCCTGATGCCAATGCAAAAACAACAGAAATATCTTGTCAACGACCAATTATATTGCAAGGTCGATTGGCCATCCCAAGTCTAGCTGCAAAGGACTTTGCACCGACTTTCCATGCAAGATCCATTCTATTAAGTTTCTTCTTCCCATCAACGGAGTGCATAATCTCTGGTTGAGAGCATTGACAACTTATTGCATGTCGGCCTTTTCAAAACGAAAGAAAAAAGCCCTTTCCTTTTGACGACCAATACATTGCTCACAATCATCAGGGTCAAAACGGTGGAAAACTCAACCATCCCATTCTGCAACGAGAATTTCCGATTCCTAAAGCAGCTCCTCAGCAAGCTTGAAATCACAATCAATACTCCCAAGGAGTACACCGGATTTCAGAAGAATAACAGAACATCGCTTCCAATTCTGTATTAGCTATATATGCTTTGTGGGAGAAGCATCTGAGAATTTGAAGACAGAAGAGAAACTTCATTCAGAGCAGAGACGAAACGGCAGTCAGAAAATTTAAAGGCAAAACAAGCATATGTTGCAAGCGTGTTGGCTCAGAGAATAGTTACTATTTTTTCTTTTTTCCTTTTTCTTTCTTTTTTTCACATAAGGGGATATCTGCTTGCAGTCACAAGAAAAATTACAATCATAAACCTCAAGTGCGAGTGTCAAGATAGAAGAAAGGGACTGCAAAAAAAAAGACATCCCCAGTGAGGAGAGGAGAGGAGAGAGAGACAATAGTGAATGCACAAGTTTTGATAACGCAGTGTGCAAACGAAAATATGGATCTAGAACTGAAGCTGCACGAACATCACATATGCCATATGTAATCTTCACAGAATCAATATTGGTACGGCGCAAGCTCTTTAATGTCACGTACAGTCACCCCGTTTTAGATATCATGACTGCTTTGAGATTTTCGGAGTAATTAACAGACTAATGCCCACTCAACCTGCCAACACTTGTGCTGTCCCACCACTGCCTGCTGGACTTAGTCTTTGTGCAATAAAATGGCTTAACTGGTTGTACATACAGAATTTCACAAACTACCCCAATGACACTTACGACCACGGAAGCAGCAGGGGTTGGCAAATCCAAATGAAGGAAGGAGTACTGGATTCCACTTTCTTTGAGTACAATGATGAGCTGCCTCACATTCGCTGCAGATGCTTCTGCAGCATGCCAGCTGCTCAGGAGAAGCTCTCCTTCAGTCTTACCCTCGCTGAGTGCAAGTTGCCTTACATCATTATTTGTTACATCAGATGGAAGAACGTCTCGACTTTTCAGCACTGTGAGCACATCTCGCCAATCGTTACGATTCCGCAGTTGAAGATCTAAATGGTGCTCGGTCAAGGCCTCTCTTAGTGCAGGGAAGTAGTGGTGTTCATTTCTGTCGGGATCCAACAGTAAATTGATGGGCGTGTCCAAAGTGAGCATAGTCATACTTCTTTGACACAATGCCCTGTTCTTGCTGCTGCAAGATGGAACAACAGGAAGCACCTTCAATTAAACTCAATCTTCGGACTGTTCTCGCTAATTTTATAACAAAAACTCAAGTGTTATGATCAATGTTGAGCTGCAACAAAAACTGGTCGCTGGCGTCGACTTCACTGTCAATGAACACATGCAGATATAAACAATAAGTTAGATACCCAGAGTGCCTGAGATAATCTCATGAAGAAAGAGTGAAAAAGAGTCTAGCCCGAGTCAGGGGTTTGTAAGGGGCCCCTGAGGATGGCTCCTACAGCAATCAGTGCGTGTCCTACCAATATTCATTTACTCACGGTCTCACTTCATGTGTCTGCATGGCATGCCATGTGCACACCAGGTATACCTATATATGCTAGTAATCTGTGTTGAGCTGTGCCATGGACGAGTTGTGCATAAGGCGAGTTCGAGCCAAAGGTGAGTTTGAGCAGTTGCTTACGTTAATTTATCACAGTCCATGCAGTCACTGGTGTTCCTGGGAGGACATAGTCCATGCAGTCACTGGTGTCCCTGAGAGGATGCTAGTGCCTGCGCCACTTCTATGACTGACACGGATTCTTTATTGTGTGACTATCTGGCACAAGTTTCCGCCAGTGCCATAATCACCTTTGTCTCTCTCTCTCTCTCTCTCTCTCTTTCTCTCGTTTCTCTCTCTACCTCCTCCCTCCGCCCATATCCTCTCTCTCACAACAAAATACTCCTTACAATGCCAAAAGTTCTTGACTGTGTCACTTGACAAAACATGTTCTGGTCTTGCTGTCTGGATTTTCCGAAAGGCACAGCACTTCTGGCTACTCTGTGGCAGTCCTTGTCATTTCTTATCTCGCACAGTGACAGTCAACAAGTGGCAAGATGGCCACATCGCAGTAACACATGCGATATCAACGAAAAAAAGAAAAGGAAAGAAAGAAGACATGCACTGGTCACCCGAACCATGCACCTCCCATGTTGCATCTCCCATGTTGCATCTCCCATGTTGCATCTCCCATGTTGCATCTCCCACGTTGAATCTCCCATGCTGTCCCATGTTGCTCAATATCGGAAACAACTCAAAGCAATCAACGTGAAAGTTTCATGGCATTCGCCCCAGTCATTAGTTTCTTGGCATTCGCCCAGTCATTGCTTTCATGGCATTTGCCCCAGTCATTGGTCTCCTGGCTTTCGCTCAGTCATTGGTCTCCTGGCATTCTCCCAGTCATTTGTTTCCTGGCATTCTCCCCCATCATTGTTTGATTGGTTTTCATTTATGGATTGCTCCAAGTTGACCGGCCACTGGAAAACAAAGTAAACCAGGCATATGCAATTTTGCAGTTGTCTGAACATGGATGCTTCAAGGTCGACTCGACTTTCTTTTTTCTTTAAATATTTTTTGTCAGACTATTATGGAGTGTTTTTACTCGGAGGCACTGGTAAAATAACGTGAAAAATAAAACATCCGGTCAAGGCATTGTCAGTCCTGCAGTTAGTTTTCTTGATCAATCTGAAAATCAAATGTGAACAAGCTAAACATTTCTTTTCCTTTAATTCATAAGGAAAGTTTAGCTCTTGAAAATTCCAGCCATTTGAAATGCACTCTAACGGAAACTAAACAAGGTTTCACACCAGCAGTGCAGCCACAATATTTGAAAACCTGATCATGGCTGGTTTTGTGTGATGCAATCTGAAGGTGGCCAACCAGTTGCTAAAATTGGCCTATATTGTAAAAAAAAAACAGCCTGCAATTACCAGAATTTCTTGGGCTACACAATCCCCTTCACAGTGTGTAAGAAGGTGAACACTACTAATTTCAACTTAAACCTGAAGACGACTTTAACTGATCGTGGCCTGACTGATTTTTGGCATCAAGATTGCGAGAGACATAGAGACCTATACATGAAAACCAGGTGTGAGTACACATACATACATACTCAAGGAGCACCACGACTAGCCAGCACTCAACGATTTGATCACTTCACAGTCCTATGTACGGCACATCATGCATTTAGGGGTGGAAACGTATTTTGGCAAATGTTTATCAAATTTAAATTAGAAATGACATCTAATTTTTCCTAAAAGTACCGCGCAGTCTATTGTTAAGTGCAACACCGACGCTGAAATTTAGATCACACCAAATGATCTCTTGATAATGATACTGAAAATTAGAGCCACCGAAAATTACATGATCACAGTACTACCGCAAATATTGATTGAAGCCTTAGAAGCGAAGCTGAGATCAACGTGCTGTCTGGTATTGCTGAGGCAGAGGGCAATTATTCAACTGAAAGACTTGGGAGAGGGAAGTGTGAGGTACTGGCTAGGGTGAGGCTAGAGCCAGCAAGGGGTGAAGTGAGAGCGGATAAGACACCTGCAACAACCCGGCCATCAGGCTGACTCTGTACACATGGCACAGCATGACGTATTGCATTCCTTGCACGGACAAGAAACCCGGGCACAGATGAAGAAGATGGACAGCATCGGTGAAATTATAATGCCTCTTTGCGTTTTTTTCTTCCTTCATTTGTTTCCCTCAAGTAAACGGTCAACAATGATTATGTTGATGGACATTATCGACTGCTACGATGGTCAATAATGTTCACAACATCCACCGGTTGTCCAAAGTATGTGGCTTATGCTCATACAGCATAGTATACTGACTTGGTGGTGTAGAATGACGTGGAAATACCGACACAAGGTGTAGTTCCATAGTGTTCTGTACTTTTCTTCCTTTCTCAGAAGCCCAAGTTGGTCGGGGGCATCATTTGCGTTGACTGAATAGACGAAGCAAAATGTGGCTGATTTCCTGATTAACCCACAGCTTCTCGATAGGAAGTGAGAACGTTAATCAAAAATAGTCTACTCGTTCAGGGAGGGTTGATCAGATCGCACCTAAGCTGAAGTTGCAACAAGGTGACTGCCACACATTAGAAAACATTTCACAAAGCTGCTCCAGCCGGCAATAATGTAGAAATCTAGTGCACAAAAGAGAGAAGAAAAATCTTACAGACAGAAGTACGTCGGACAGCCGGGATAGGCCTCAGACTCTCGGCCTGAGAAACACGAGCGCGTCGGTCGGTGATGATCGAAAGGAATACACTAGCGCCACAGGCTGAGCCACTCTCTTTCTCTAAAGCCTCGTCAACTCGAGTCACAAACTTTCAGACAGCAAGACTGCTCTGGCTGCTCTCAAGTTTTCTTCTCAGTCCATTGATTATATATAGCATACTAGCCACCGCGTTACATGTAGTCCCGGAGAGACGCGGGGAGACCGTAGGTCATGGTAGGTGCCACAGCAGATCAGTACAGTTGGTGCTCGTTAGATGGCTAATTTAATTTACTCCCGTTATCTGGTTATCATGGTTATAACGTAATCGGAGTGTATAAAAGTATTGAAAAAATGGGGAAAATTTACGCTATATCCGATAATACAAAAAAAAAAACACTATATGCTACACGTGTATAACGTAATTTTGAAAACCGTATTTTTTACGCTATATCCGATAATACAAAAAAAAATTACACTATAACCGAAATTACGTTTATACTGACGTGTATAACGTAATAGACCCCTTGCGCATTTATGTCATCGTGACGTAATCCAATTTGGCGATGGTCGCGAAGGGTGTTATCACGAGGCGTGGCCGTGGCTCACTATGCGGTTCGAAGTCGACTTTCGTCGTTGTTGGTCTTCTTCCTTGCAGTCTGACTTTCTTCCCGTTTTGAGTATTCAAGTCATGGCCACTCCGCCGTCTACGGGCATTGAAGCGGCATCGTATCGGCTCACGGAGGAGGATATTCCAGGCGCAAGC
>JAOWAR010163254.1:0-10322 GCA_028571005.1 Clathrina lutea
GAAAACTGCACTATGCAGCAATTGCAGTTGGTCACTCCTGAAAGACGACGCAACTGCTTCTTGATGAGAGCTGCGTATCACTAGGTTTGGCAAGGTAATGACACGCACGCTGTGCTCCTGTGTGAAGTACAACTGTCCGTGCTCCTCATCTACAGCAACAGCTCGTGGAAAATTGAGTGTGGCTTTATCAGTTGAGCCGTCCACGCAACCGGAACGGTCTGTTCCTGCAATGGTGGTTGTACGGCCACTTGGTGTTATCTGCAAAGAAAAAACAATTGTGATGAAAACGCCAGAGAATTATTGCACTTGATCAGGTCCTCCAGCCATGCATACGAAGAGAAAGCTGCCTTTAGCTCCAAAGTTGGGTTGAAACTTTCTAAACCAACTGCAAGTTATCGTGAACTCCACCTGGGGATAACACTATCAGGTTAGTGTTTCACCTCTACACAAATAGACTTATCAGAGCCTGGACCTGCTCGGCCAGAACTTTCATAACAGTGAGCGCTATTAATCTATAGTAGAAGAGAGCAAAGAAAGGAAGAATCAATTCTTTAGTCAATGCATGATCCAAAGCCTATTCTATGCATGCACAGCGCAAAGAGCTAGACCCAAACATGTGCATAGATACAGAAACTTCAGAGACAAACTTTGCCCAGCGAACAATGCCATTGGCGGGAGATCTTTTTCCAGGTTACTTAGATTGTACAAATCTTTGAGGACCTACCAACAAATGGCAATCCTCCATGTCGTTTTGCCCTCTCACCTACCTTTCTCACTCGATGATTGTTGGAATCAGCAACGTACACATTGTCTGCACTATCCACACTGATTCCACACGGTTGGTGAAAAGAGGCTTCTACTCCCTGGCCGTCTTCAAATTTGCCAAAGCCGCTACCAGCAAGTACACTCACCTGCAGAAGTTTGATGCATTAAACAGGTGCAGCATCTGTTGATCAATGAACCGCCCCTCTACAGTTGTTTGTGGAGTATCAATTAGAGTTGGAGGAAAGAATTTTTACAGTCGACACGCATTTTAGAGTCACAAGTTGGGTTTATACAGACACAACAGTCCACGATAGAAATTCCAGAGACGTTTTGGGGTAGGCCCCGAAACATCTCTCCACGTATTGTGTCAGTATCAATAAGGTTGCCTGAACGTTTTCCACTTTGAGCATTTCCTGATGATCAATAATGATCTCTTCTCAAATCCCAGCTCACGAGTCTAACATAGTCAAATCTTGATTCGTTTTGCCAGAGATGCCTCTGGCAATGATATTTCCAATGATTAGATTAATTGGTCTCGCTTGGGTGTATGACTGAACTACAGCAGTGCGAAACAACCTTTAGGCTTAGATTTCACCGTTTCCCATCTATTTGCTACTTTCCCTGTCCTATCCTTGGACAACAACACTCTAAATCCATAATAATCTATTTTATTTCTCGGCATCGGGACGTAAGTTGTTCAGAAACTGCACAATGTTTCGGTCCCGAATTGTTGTACTGCTTCATCAGTGGAAGTGGTCATTTCAGCGTGAATTTACAGGTGAAGTAGACCCTCTGTACCAAAGCGGAACTGTGTACTAGATTTAGTGCCAAAACTGCCCTCTAGTGCACATTGGTGAAACGGGTAGGAGTGCTCGGACACAGTCAGCAGAGCACCTTGCCCAGTCCAACTAGAGTCTAGGAGACCTTTCAGCAGTGCGCAACACGCCATTATGAACGACCTTCGCCTGTTTAACTGGGAGGAGTACGAAGTGATGGACAAAGAGAGCTAGATGTTGAGCAGCATGGTAAAGGAAGGCTGATGGGTTGAGCAAACACCCAACACCATGAACAAAAATTTAGGACTTGAGATCAACACGCTTTGGTTTAGTCTCCTTTGGTGTCGTTTTGTTTCAGATTTAACATCTGCCCCTTGACCTACACCTTGCCTTAGCATGTAGATCAAGTACCAACTCAATATAACATAGTCTGACTCTGTCCTCTAGGCTCCATTCCAGTTGTGAAACTGATGTAGGCCCCAGCAACTCTGGTCTAAACGTCGTGCTTTTTCTGTTCTGGTGCTGAGAAAGAAAGCTGTGGATGATGACTTCCAAGCAAGAACCTTTATATGCAACACTCACCATTTCTGGGAAGCGCTGAACATTTCGTGCCACATTGGTTTTTGCCAGTTACCTTCCTCAAATTAACCAGAGCACATCACAAAATACCAGCTACCTGCCTAAATGAAGTATTTGTTGAGGCAAATGTGAACAATGTGTATGGCATCGTAAGACATGCTTGTATCTCTAGATATCATGCTAC
This sequence comes from Clathrina lutea, assembly GCA_028571005.1. Classification (NCBI taxonomy): domain Eukaryota; kingdom Metazoa; phylum Porifera; class Calcarea; order Clathrinida; family Clathrinidae; genus Clathrina; species Clathrina lutea. The sequence goes on from JAOWAR010163254.1 coordinate 2,305, forward strand.
ATACATGTATCTCTAGATATCATGTGTTTTGCTTGTATCTCTAGATATCATGTGATAAGCTTTGTCTCTACATATCATGTGATATGCTTGCATCTATAGATGTCATGTGGTATGCTGTCAGTTCTCGACTTCATTTAGCTCGCTCTAATTCTCTAGACACAATTTGATATGCTGGTGCTTCTGGATTTTATGTCATATGCCAATAATTCATGATATCTTGTGATTTGCGTGTTATTCTAGATGTCACGTGATATGCTGAAATCTTTTGGATATCATGTGATAGGCTTGTATTTCTTGTCATCATTAGATTAGATGATATTTCTGGATTGTAATGCGCTATTTCTAGATATGTGATACACTGGTGTTTCTTGTGCCACGTATTCATCATAGACTTTCACCTATTCTGCCGATATCTTTAGCATATTCTGCTTCAGAATTTCTCCAAAGGGACCATGTCATCCTAGAAATCTGCTCATTCCTGCTCTTGTTTCTGCTCATGTTTCTGGTCGCATTCTGCCCACAACCTGTACAATGCTGAACAACTTTTTCCACACCTAGTATAGAACGCATTCCAGTTATAGATGCTCATTGTGTATTAGAGCATTCTATTTTCATAGATAGAAGGGTGGATAACGCCTGGAAGAATGAAAAGAAAGGAGAATCACAAACCTCCGCACATCCTCTTCAGTGAAGTTGTCCAGAACAACCAGAAAGGAAGCCAAGTTTCAGCGCTTCTTACAGTTAAGATTCTGCTTCAGCATGGCTCCACAAAAAGCCGTCCTACAAAATTCCCTCAGGAAACTTCTACTCAGTCCTGCTCTTATTTCTGCTCGCTTTCTGTTCATATTTCTGGTCACATTCTGCCAACATCATGCGCAATGTTGAAGCAATTTTCCCAAACCAAGTTTACAACACATTGCGGTTGTAGATGCCCACTAGGTATTAAACCATTATTTTTCATACCTAGAAGGGTGGACAACGCTGGAAATAATGAGAGGAAACTAGAATCAGAAACGTCTGTGACACACATCATTTTCATGCAGTGAAGTTGTTCCAAACGACTAGAAAATAATCCAAGTTCCAGCACTTATTTACTGTTAAGCATAACAGACGCTTCCGAGTAGTCCTGGAGAGCCTGTTCTAGTTGATTATGAGACCAGCATTCAACAACTAATGTGCTGCTGAAAAGACCCCGCCTACACCAAGGCTTTGGGCTGACTCCTCTATTGCATGTATCGTTTCTCGCTGACTTCCGGATGGGCTCGAGGTTTTTGTAACAACCTTCGCTTTCCCGAACTGCAAGTTGGCTGGCCTCCTACTACGAGCAACTAGCAATAGCTTGCTAGTTTAATGCCCTTTTTTAGAGAGAAGAAATTAGAGAATGCAGTCTTCTTATTTATGATGCTGATTGTCTACATGGAACCCCCTTTCCATCATGACCTTGATGAAGGGCTGAGGAATTCAGGTCAGAATATCATGCTTTTTCTGTGCTGGTCTTGAGAAAAAAATCTGTGGATCATGACTTGCCAGCTAAAACTTTCATCTTCAACATTCTAAATCTTTTGGAAGCACTGGCGATTAAGTGAGGCATGACTTTTACCTTAGAGGAGAGAGAACTCAAGTGAATGTTCTACATAATGTCTATAGTAAAGTTATGCCGGTGTCTCTTCATTTCATGTGATCTCCTGGCTTTACTTGACTTCATGAGACGCTGCTACTTCTGGATGTCATACGATATGCTGGCGTTCCTTGACTTTATGTTACATGCCGGTAATTGTTGAGGTGTTGTGATTTGCCGGTAATTTTAGATATCATGTGCTGTGGTGGAACTTTCTCGAGATCATTACACTGGTATTTCTGGTCACCATGTGATAAGTTAACATATGTAGATAGGATGTGAAATGCTGCTATTTCAGCATATCATGTGATACGCTGGTATTTCTTCTCTCACGCCTGTGTCATAGCCTTTCACCAATCCTTTCCATAGTCTTAGCATTTTCTGTTTTAGAACTGCTCCATAATGGGGAAATTCTTCCTAAAGATCTGCTCCGGGTTGGACAATCTGCTAACTCTGTGCAAAGCTGACCCAATTTTCCAACACCAAGGAAAGAACACAGCGCACAACTTCCCTGCTGATAGGAAACCCTTCTTTTCTCATAGATGGAATCGTGGATAACGTGGGAAAGATGAAGATTGAAACAAAAGTAAAATCTGAAAAATCCACGACACAAATCCTTCTCAGTGAAGTTTCCCAAACGACAAGAAAGTAAGTTTCGGTGCTTCTTGCAGTGAAGCATGACAGACACTTCGTAGTAGAGAGACTGTGCTGTTCCGGGACTGATGGTTCGACTTGATAGGATAATAATAATGAAATCGTAAAACGAATACAAATGATACGCTATTACTAGTCCAGCCCTCCGTCTCAGAACAGATCAGACATAAATAGCCCATGAGTCTGCAAAATTCTTCCTTTTATAACCTGACGAAGGCTACAACAGAGTAGCCGAAACTGTTGTTATTTCCATACGCAAGAAGACTGCAGAAACAAAAATTCAAGCCGTTTTATCAGTAAGGCAGTCAAAAACTTGAACGAAATTAGGGAAGAAGCTAATGGGAAGATTCCACGCCAAGGTTTTGGGCTGGGCCATCCGCCGCTTGACTCGCTTCTTCCTGGCTGACAGTTGGATGAGCCTTACCAGAGCGGCCTCCTTTTTCATTGCAATTCAGCTGGCCAACTAGTGTAAACAACTAGCCCCAGCTTGCTAGTTCAATGCCCTGCATGGCTGAGAGAAAGGAATAGGAGGATGCAGTCTTCTTCTCTGCCTTGCTGATTGTCTGGAACGAAGCCTGTTTCGACAACGGAGCGAACCAACTTACGACTGCCCCTTCCCCCGCACTCCTGATGCTGGGTCGTGCCCACTGACCCAATAATCTCACAACCAGATGCTGCGGCTACCTTTCCAAAATAGCATGCATTTAATTTTTCCCGAAATTCTCCTCGCCCGAAATGTCCCGCTCCTTAACGTCATGACATTTTGGTCGTTGCAGCAAAATCTGCTAGAAATTTGCCTGCAGAATTGGCCAAAGCCTCGGGTGTCAGACATACAGTGACGGTAAACGTTTTCCTGCAGTCTGATAAATTACGGCCTGCCACCTAACTCTCTTCTGAGTTTCCACAGAGTTTCACCCGCGAATAATCCTTTTAAATGCCTTGCGCTCGGAAAACAAGTCCCAGGGGAAAGTTTTTGCCTATGAGCTTTCGGGAACGCGAGGAACAAGAATGCCCTACAGCCACAACAAAAAACTACTCACTCGTTGTGTTTCCGGGTGAGCCTACACTAGAAACGGAGCCCGCCGAAAGTTACCTCCGCACACTGCATGTACCATGTTCTACAGGTCCCGGCCTGCCCGGACTACATAGAACGAACCCTGATTTGGCCGGTCGTAGACGCGTCAGCCCGCCGGTGTGCAGGAGTGATTACCGTTAGTCTGGGTCGAAGAAGAAAATATGCGAAAATTTATCATTGAAAAATATGTTCCTAAAGATTGGTATTACGGAGAGGCAACGACGGCTCAATGTTTCAAGCAGCTACAACTCCGAGTTTCATGTTTCCACAATAGTCTGTTGAACTAGCTGTCGGCAGCAACATTCAAGTTCTTATCGACACGTAACTTGGCCAACATTAGCTTGACTACACTGGCTAGATGTATTCTTAACAGCGCCGATTCGCCAAAACAGTGGAACAACGGATGTCTAAAGTTGACACAGAGGGAACTTTCAAGAACGTCGGTTCGGAAGGGGGCTACCGTTTCGAATGAAACAACCATGGCAACGAAACCGAAATTAATGTGTCTGTATGTGCGACTGAACGCGTGATGAACACTTGCACGCAATGCAGGGTCTTTCAGTCGCATGATCGTGGACGATGGATGTCAGTGAGGCCGTGGAAGGAGAGTAGCCAAGAGCAGCCAAAGAAAAGTGGAATTGGGCTAACAAACGGAAGACGGTGTACAAAACTCCGGCTCAGAACTAAGACATGGTTGGCCTCAGGCAGCAGTTAGTGTCGTCTGACTTTCGTGCATGTCTTTTTCCAGAGCTAATGCATTGTTGTTGTTTTGTTTTGTTTTTTAAATGAAAAAAAAAAACAAAGAAAGCGAATTGGAACAAGCATTGTGCCGGGCTCTGGTAGTAAGGTTGGGGGTTCACAAAAGATTCAGTACAGACAACGACGACAAAGGGGATGTATCACAAGAAGAGAGGAGTCCGCCACCGAAGATTGCGCGTGGTGTTGCATGTGGTGGGCCCAAGACAAGGAGCTGTGCTCTCCGCACTGGCCGGGTTTTGTGCTTCATCTGCCAGTCAAGGAAGCGAGAAAGCGTGATTGTCGACGGTTAGTGCAGACCCGTGCGCTTGGAAGGAGTTTCGACACTCACGCCCACTCTCCTCAATGCAGATGATGTAAGGGAAGATGGGCAAATACAGTTGGAGATTCGGGAGCAGTATTTGTCGGCGGAGGATGTGATGTACCATCGCTCGTGCTATACCAGTCATTCACGTCTCCGTCTACTCCCAAAAATTTCTTCACCCCTGCTGCATGCGCGCATGCATGATCAGGCCTGGCGTCCACCAGCTCCTGTAACCAAGTCCAAGAAGCAGAATGGCCCTCGATTCAGGCCTGAGTCACACATGGCACCGTGCGGCCTTTCACCGTTTCATCTCCGTTCACCTTCTTGTTCACTACCCGTAGTGTCATGATCAGCTAGAGAAGATGTAACAGCATTGATTAGTATAGATCTAGCTACGCTAGTTGACGTGTTGAGCATTTTCCTGCCCGACGGGAGTTTAACTTCGTGAAGATTCTATAATTTTGGGAAAATAGTGCCTTGCGAAAATTTTTCCGGTTCTAGCAACCACCATATTTGTTCTGATGTCGTTTCCCAGTATGCTGGTCAAAAGATACTCATTGCCTGAAAATCGACAACGGAAATTTGTTGTGCTCCATGGGTTTCATCAACTGCCGTATTGTCATGGCAATTAGCTCAATCTTTGTTTTCCTCTCGTTCCTAGAGTCAGCGGGGAGAAGCTCAATCTTCAAGTTTTTGCTTGCCCCTTCGTTCGTGAACAAAAACTTTTAATAAGAGTTCTTGGTGAGAAATAAATGAACAATCCACTTGCCTTTCCTGACGATCGTTCCCACTTCTTCACCTGATGCACTCCATAGCACGTAATCACCATATCTCCGTTGCTCAACTCCACAATACCAGAAGGACCTCTAACTTTTTCGAAGGAGCATGTGGCATTGTTCTGGTAATGTGCTGTATGGTTGCCGGACACAACGGTCGTCACTGCACCGGAAAGTGTGACTTTCTTGATGCAGTGGTTGTTGTAGTCACAGGTGTAAAGACATCCATCCCGAGCCAGGAGAAGTCCCCACGGACGATGAAAGCGAGCAGTGGTACCCTCGCCGTCTTGATTTCCGGAAGCTCCGAGCTTGCCAGCTAAGGTGGAAACGGTGCCGTCAGCAGTAACCTGCACATGACAAAATACCCGCCCCAAAAACTAAGAAAAGTGGCACTAACACTCGTTATAAAAAAGTTCATTAATTGCAAGAATAAATATACAAGGGTAGCAAAGCTCTACCAAAGGAAGCAATCTTCTCTGTGTGTCAAATTTCCACCTTTTCTTAGAGAAGGGCGTCATGTTTGGGAATGTGAAGCAATATTTCATCTTCTAGGTAATTAGGTGCTCAGAGTTTTTCATGTTGTCGCAAAGAGTCCGTTTAAGTCGAGTAGAACCACACATCGTCTTAGTGGCTAGATCTGAGCATCCCAGGCCATTGCAAGTAACTGAAGACGATCGTAAAGCAAGGTGGTGGTCCCACGCTACAAGGAACTTAGGGATCCCGGAGAGTAAGAGTAGAGAAAGACTTTCAATTTGTCTCATCATCGCCAATCATCCGCATTAGTGTAATTTGAGAGATCTTATCTAATTAGTCGTAACATGCTAAACTCAGCTCCACTGTGCTTGCCAGGTCAGGGGCCGGAAAATGGACAGACGTGACCATTGACCAGTAAGCTCAGATTGGTCACTCCTTTTAGGGGTTGGGGAGAGGGGAGAATGAGTTTCAGGTAGTACGATGGAACAGGGCACTGCTGAGGGAAAGGGATGCTGGATCAGGGTTAGGATACAGGGCTAAAGAGCTGCGCGATACTATTGAAGTATGCATAAACTAGTAAACATGAACTGTTCACATGCAGCACTGAAATCCACTCATTGAGGATTTAGTCTTAGTGGTGTGATTTGAGAGAGACTGACTGGGTGGCTATAACGCGATAAATTTCCACTCTCTTGAGTTTTATGAGTCATTTCACCAGAAGTACATTTTCATCTTGCTTTATCCGTCTTTGAAAACAAAACAGAGAACATAAGGTAGAGAATACTTGAGTAGGCTAGGACAGCGATAACATGTTCTCTTGTGTGAAGGACTAAGTGAGCGCTTGCTTGCTTCAAGATGAGTCAGTGTCATGCCTATCCATGATGAAAAGGTTGGCATGGAAACTGCAGCTTACAGCGGCTTTTCTTGATTGGGCAACCGAAGTCGATATTTCCAATAGAACGGCCATCCAAACAAAATGCCCAGAGACAAGACCATGCTACCCAAAGCTAATCATCCTCTACCAAATACTGATCACTGCAAGCTGCTGCCTCTGCACCGATGTCAGTAGTAGTGTCCAAAGCGGTACAAGAACACCTAGGAACGGCCCCGTTGCTAGGTAGCTCCGAGCCCACCAGTTCTGGCCCACCGATGACGTCGCATGACGTCATATGATGTCACATGGCGTTTCTGACGTCATTTTACGTAATATCATAACGTTAATTTTTCGCTCAGCGTAACCCTATCTTTTTTGCAGTTTTCACCCAGCGTAACCCTAACCCGAAAGTAACCCTAATATTTTCGTCCCACGTAAACCTAATTTTTCCCTGAACGTAACCCTAAGCCTATGACGCAGGTTTTTTTGCAGTTTTTTCGCTGATGACGTTTATAATGGAAATGTTTCAAATTTGAAAACAGCGGAAAAAATCACACGCCTCCGAAACCTTCATCTCGCTGGAGGCGTACACCGAAAAAATTTCCCCGTTTCTCTGTGCGATGTCTATCGAAAAAGATCACCTGCTTCTATCTCCACGCTGGAGGTCTGCACCGAAAAAAGTAATCCAAGTTTCTCTCTGCATCCTCCCGCTTGAAGTATGCTTCTCGAAAAATAATCCGAGTTTCTCTCTCCGCACCGTTGATCGAAGCTCTAAACCGAAGAAATTCCTCGCTTTTCTTTCCGCATTCTCACGCTGGAGGTCTACGCCTAAAAACAAATAATCCGAGTTTCTCGCGAAGTCGGCTACTCAAAATCACTCGCTTCATCGACGTTCTCAAAACCGAAAGAAAATCCATCCGCTTCTCTTCACACCGTCGATCGAAGCTCAAAACCTTCTTCGAAAAGAGAGCCGAAGCTTTGACCATCTATCGAAAGAAGCTCTAAACCTTCATCTCTCGAGAAATAATCCGAGTTTTTCTCTGCATCGTCACGCTTCGTCGAGATTCTCAATAATGATCTGAGTTTCTCTCGAAGTCGGCTACCCAAAAAAATTAATACTCCGCCTCCCGAGTAATTATCCGATCGAAGCCCGAATCCTCTCACATGCCTCGTTGGTCCAAGACTCTGAAAAGACCTTCCGACCGTCTTCGATATAAAGAAATGTTCTTCCGTCCTGTGATTTCCAAACCTATAGCCGACCTACAGAGGTGCGAATGATACGGTTTTTTTTTCCGGTTCAACGAACAGCTCTGAGATGAGGCAAGCTAAATCTAGTAATGCACACTCTACGAATCACGTCTACAGTTCCAACATGAAGGGCTTTGTTCACCATCCGTAATGTTTCAATCGCGTGATCCTCAAAATCGGCTCTGAAGGGTTTGTTCCTCCTAAACACCTCCTAATTCTTCTATCCTGTAATCCTGAAA
>JAOWAR010163265.1:0-10320 GCA_028571005.1 Clathrina lutea
TTTCTGTTCGATTAAAAGTAACTTCTAGTCTCTGTCTCGGCAGTGTTGTGAACTGGGGAAGAGGGTTCAGTTACAACACACACACACACAAACACAAACACAAACACAAACACAAACACACACAGAAAATCTTTACATGCATGCATGTACATAAATTTTGAGTACTAAAAAGGATGTTGAAGCCTCCTTAAAAATCCAGGGATGACGACTGTCTTTTCTTTTGTGAATACCCTGCTTGTACTTGGTGTATGCTAGTGAGCTCTATTCCCTTTCAAACTGCTGGGCTAAACTTGTTTCATTTCTTCCAGCTTATAATTAGGGAAACTTTATAACCCTCAAAACCATCTGGAAATTTCAAAGGCCAGATATATATATATTGAATGTGGAAGGAATTTCAAATAACAACATGAATGGGAATGCGTTGCTCGGTGTCCTTCCTTGTTCTAATAATAAATCACCGCTTGCTGGTGGGATGTTGTCGAAAGGCATCACTTTCTTTTTCCGGTTTTCTCACATATTTGTCCTTTCAGAGATACGAGTGAAGCCATGGCTCGTATGAATGAGAAGAGTGTGGTTCTGAACTCGGACGACTGTGGCCGTGACCTGAACAGCGTCAACGCCCTGCAGAGAAAGCATGACGGCCTGGAACGAGACCTCGCAGCCCTCGAGAATAAAGTATGAAACTTTATCCACATCCTTTTTTTCTTGCTATCAGACTGCCTTGTCTACACATGTAAGAGCCATTAACTCACAAACCCAGACTTTTTTTGTGCGTGTTGCAATCGAAGCCAGTTGCAAGGAGCACCCATGGCCACAAGTGATGAACCTTGCAATTGCAATAACTATACGGATGTCCAGAGTCAGAGGAAAGTCTCAGAAAAGATTAACGCGCGCGTGCAAACGCATCAATGGACCGCACACCATGGACAATTTGGCTCCAAAAACGACTGTTGTCATATCACGACTGAGTTTGCGTTGACTTTAGCTGTTGCTTTCAGATACTTGTCGGAAGTGTCTCTTAAGATTCCAAGTTTTGTGTAAGATAATCTGATGCCATGAAATGTAAACTCCAATCCTTCCAAGGCTGACAGAAGTCCAAGGGCATTTTCATAAGACTGTGCGTTACTCTGTAATGGTCAAATAAGGAATACATTCATGTCTTTTTTTTAATTCTGAAAAAAAACGCTGCAATAATATGTACTTGAAGGTTAGAAGAAAACCTTTGTTACATTGTTACAATTCAGTCGTGTCGCCATTTCTGCAATCTTAAACAATTCTTGTGAAACGATTCACTGTGTCACAGGTCCCTTTCTTTTCTTCTGGCTGTTGACAGGTCTCTGATCTTGGGGAAGAAGTGAATGTCTTGCAACAGCGTCATCCAGACAGGGCAGAGAACATCAGGAAGACTCAGTTGGACGTTGTAGATGCTTGGAAGAAACTGCGAGAGAAGGTCTGAGGAAGATGTGATTGCTACCACTGTCTTCTGCTGATTTGATCAGTAGAATTTTTAACGGAATACCTTAGTCAGTCAATGGCGGGAAGGAGATTGTTTGTGCCCCTAGGTGAACATTTTGTTAACCTTGGACCATAAAGTGCGAATTAGGGTGGGGGCACATCTTTTTATAAATGGTGTACCCACCTATTAATGAAATGCAGCTCGTAGAAAAATGAAAAACATGCCGTACTCCATTAATAGTTTAACCATGTGAGGGCAGACTTAACTCTTTCGGACTCTTGCTCCCATCCTAATCCTTTCTTGTTTGGTCTGCATCATTTGACCTGTGATTCAGGCAACAGCACGAAAGGTTCGCCTCGAAGACTCGTTCAAGCTTCAGAAGCTGTTGAGTGACCAAAGGTATGGCTAGGTGTCATTCAGCTTTTGCAGTAGGATTCTAATTGCTGTAGTTCTGCGCAAAACCGCAACTTCCAATTAGTATACAGCAATGGCAGATAAACACATTATAGTTTACAACTATATTTGCTGGCAAAATGCTTTGATTGCAACTAAGTTTCATTACATCATTTATAATGCACACAAATTTGTCCTTGCACTATCCCACGTATTCACTTATCAAACATATGCTTTGGTCCTGGTCGAGAAAGTGGCAAACTACTGGTCATGTGAAAAGACTGGCAGCTAGGATACACTTGTCATAGTCATACGAAACAAATACACCCCAATTTTACCATGTCAAAGAAACAATTAAGCTTAACCCTTTACGGGCCGTACATTTTGTATAGAAGAGCACAAGATCAGCGGTTTCTTTGATACTGCTTTTACTGTACATAATTTGTATGACAACCCATACATTTCTTGAAAGTTCTGGAACCCAGCTCTCCGAAAATGCCATTTTCTTCTAAGAAAAAGTAAGAAATGTTGAAAAAATGGACGGACAAGAAAATCCGAGGAACCGAACGAAGGGGTTGCACATGGACATGGCCGTGCCAGGTATAGAATGTACACCACAGTTAGCCGTAAGGGTCAAAATCAGCAGAATGAAAGATCTGAAAGCAGTTTCTGTCTGGCTGGATGCACAAATGCACCGAGTTCTCCTTCCTGTTGACGCACTTTGCGCCCCGTCCCACTCCACGTCCAGCATGCACTTCCCTACCTTTCCCGCCGCGTACACCTATTCCTCGTCCTCGCTGCAAACCCCGTCCTCTACCCCTACCTCGCCCTGGTCTGTCGCCTCCGTAGCTTTCATCTCCCCTGGAGCCTGAAGACTGCCCTTCGTCGTCTGTCGAGTCACCAGCACTTGACCTTTCCGGAGCACTCCCATCGTCATCGTCATTGTCATCGTCATCATTGTCGCCCTCCTCAGCATCAGTTTCTGTCGAACCGCCTTCACTCGACAACGCCAGATCTTCTTCCCAACTGGAATTAACGGAAAGGCTAGAAACATGGCTATCACTGAGTGCAATGAACGCTTCCAACGCTCCCTTAGCATCCATGTCGAGAGCTTGCGGCAGCAGCCTTGCGCCATGAGATCGCCATGAGATCGACCAACATGCGACTGCTGTGCACGGTGAAATTTCGAATAAAAAAGGGTGCCATTTTTACAGTCGCTATAGCAAGCCTCATAACCAGACAACCATCTGAGCCTGAAAACACCACACTGAAAGCATAAAGAACGATCTACCAGGCCAGTATACTAATACGTATGACGTATACGTATTCAAGTACGTGCGGCCCGTAAAGGGTTAATTTATATTTGAAGAAATATGGCCACATGAAGGGAATAAATTGATTTATGAAACATTGAATGCTCGCATTCTTTGCTGAGACTGCAATTCAAACCTGCAGCACCAAATCGCCCTGCAGATGAGAGTCACGCACTTTCACTGCCTGTTACGCCATCACATCATCTTCAAATTGGATAGGCAACGGCACATCATTCCAGATCTGGCTATCTCATCCACATTCAATTCCACAACCTGGAAGATGGAACTGCAGAGAGAAACAAACTTTGAGTGAGGGCGTAGAGGGACGGCATTCATGCAATGAATCGTAATTATCTGAATAAGGCTCTTCAGTGAGTTTGGCCTGTTTTTTTTTCCAGACATATGGTAGTTGCTGGACTTTGTCATGAAATACTGTACGCAATATACGGACGCTATTCACTCAGACTGACGTACAAATACTCAGGTCAAAAAAATGAAAAAAAAGCTGGAAACACTGCATATAATCACAGGCCTCATCAACAGGCTCATACGTATAAATTGATTGGTACAATGAAATTAATTCCTCTGAGCAACCAGAGAACCCCAGAACCGGACCAGGTTTAAAGTGCAAAAATACCGCCAAGCAGTACATTCATGGAAGGTGAACCTGCATGCCATTGTTTTAGCGCTTGTAATTCTTTTGTATGGGATCCCCACCCTAGCAATGTGCAGATATATTCACAGTCAATTGACCAGAGATGCCTCAATGTTTAAAGTGCTACTTGCCCCGTCAGTCCAAACCACCAAAATCTTTGCTGTAGTCAATGTTTTTGCAATTGAGCAATAAATTTCTCTGTCTGGCTACAGAGACTTGCTGTCATGGTGTTCAGACATCAAGTCAGCCATGACATCCGAGGAGTTGGCAAAGGATGTGCCAGGAGCAGAAGTGTTGCTGGAGAAGCACCAGGAGAGAAAGGTGTGCCAAGCCGATGTTTCATTTGCTCATTAAATATTTTGTCCAGGCTTTAGCACAAACTTCAGGAGTCTGGTGTACATGTCCTTTGAGCATAATAACTCTAGTTCTCAGATGGTGTGTGAGTACCCAATTTAAACACTGATCAGCCCTTGAGCTTTACCTTTTCTATTCAGACGTGCACACTTGAAGTTAAAGAAGAAAAGAAAAATGTCGCCTGCACATCGAGGAAGTATTGGAGATGAAGCATGTGGGCTAGATCGTACTAGTAATGATCCTTTATAATTATCAAATTAACTTTCTAGCTGTCACCTTCAATATTGCGATAGTTCTGCAACGAACACAACATTGACTGGATGGTTGCCATTTGATAAAGGGGGAGATGAATGCCAGGGAGGAGAACTTTGAAACCACAGCCACGTTTGGACAGGATCTTGTCTCTGCCAATCACTACGCCCAGGAAGACATCTCTGCAAAGGTAGGCCTTTTTTCAGACACCTTCTGATGCGCCCTTCAGCAAAACATTTATGTAACCCATAGTTGAGCATAAACGCAAAGCATTTGCATCCCTTTCTCTCTCTCTCTCACTCTGAGTTTGGCCTGATGTTAACAAACTAATGCAAACCAAGACCTTACTTTGTGATGTTACGTCTCTTCTTTGCATTTAGCTTGTTGCATTGAGGGAAGCCAAGCAATCCCTTCTCGACTTGTGGACAAGTCGTCAGAGAGAGTTCACTCAGTGTATTGAGCTTCAAGTGTTCTTGCGGGACACCCAGCAAGTGTATGACTGGATGGGCAAGCAAGAAGTGAGCCCTGGTTCTTTGTTAATGTATAGGACTGATGGGGCTGTACAGCTCTGTATTCCTATGTGGATCTGTTTACATTTGTGTGGGGATAAACACACACTCCATTTTGGGCTAAACTGAGTGGCAGCAACAGAAATATATGTGGTGGTAAAAATGGAGAGATCTGTGCTATCAATTGATCCTGGACCAAACACTTAAAAGGAGGCAAGCGTGTCTTAGGCATGTGCGTAAATTTACACTAAACCGACATTTTAAGCGAGACAATAATCCATTCAGCCGACATTCCCTGAGTAGACAGATAAGCAAGCAATATATGGTCTTAGTCAATAAAATTTGGCCTTGTGGGCTATTCATAGTTAGTCAACATTTGCCTAATCTCCTAAAAACACACCATTAATTAATAACACAAACTTGGGTTTCACTGACGAACGCTCTACATAAAATGCGTGCCTTGGAGCTAAAATTATTATTTTTGAAAGGTGAATCAAATTTCTATCCTTTTCCTTGCCAGAGACCTCTCTTTCATGAGTCCAGTGCATTACACAGCCTTATTCTTTTGTCGATTCCGATATACTCACAGTCATTCATAACCAGCAAAGAAGTGGGCGATTCTTTGGACTCGGCTGAGCTGCTGATTAAAAAACACGAAGACTTCATGAAGACGCTGGCAGCTCAGGAGGACAAGATGAAGGTCTGTTATATTCAAGCTGTCACTGAGTACAAAACACACATTTTCCGGCCTTTGGTGTTATGGTCGTCCATGGTGTTGTCGAAGTGCACACATGCATGCCCACTCGCACCTAGACGCTTGATATTTGCTTAGTCTATCCGTGTATGGTTTCTTCTGGTCTCTCCTGTCTTTCTTGAAAGGAGGTTGTAGCCAGCACAGTCATGAACAAATAGGTTTCTGTGAGCCGGTCGTGACAGGCGTGAGATTGACTCTCGCTAACCTCATACCCGGTTTGTCTTGGCGTGTTTGTGCCCTTAGTTCACATCTTGTTTCTGATGTTCTGCAGGCTCTGGATGCTTCTGCTAACAAGCTGATCGAAGAGAAACATTATGCTGCCAGCGACATAAAAGATCGCCAAAAACTGGTAAATGTCGTGATCTGTCAAAACATGCTGTTTTTGGTCATAATTATCATATTTAGACTGGAATAAATTTTTGAGTGTGGGCATTTATTGGCGTAAAATTACGAGGAACTTTAACTGGGTGATTTTCATTAAAAGTATGAGGGTAAAGAGTTTATTTTTCTTATATTTAGGTAAACAATATGGCAAGACAACCATCTTTAACACCACTGTGCATGCGTTTCGGCCACTCGGCGAGTTGTCAGAGCTAACCTAGCTGCAAGCAGTCTTCATGGCATGTTTTGTTCCACTGGGCATTGGTCTGGATGTATTGCGTCATGTAGTATTTTAAGGAAGAGATCTTGTTTCCATTGGTACTTGTGGCCATGCCGCTCAACGTGGCTGATGGACTTAACAATGAACTTTTAACGGGGGAATAAAAGTCCGCTCAACGCGCACACATGTGTGGGTGTTCAAATTTGACTAATAAAAAAAAAAAGAATATACTTTAACTCTGTCTGAAAAACTGTAGGCTTCCGCTTAGCCCCATCAGACAGATCAGCTCAGGACACGGGTCACTTCACAGAGAGCTATTGTCGTCCTTGGCAGACTGACGGTAACTTAAAGAACCCACACCGACAGATCTCAAGCCAAGAAACCAAGAAACCAAGAACCCAAGAAACCAAGCTCATTACCTATTACTTGAAGAAGAAAGACAGGTTCAAGAAGAAGACAAAGCAGGATCGATCCTGAGAGCTATGTGGCAAAATGCAAAATGGCAGAAAAGCATGGTCTCACAGCCGGGCCTAAATCACACACTCAAACACAATCAATGAATCTCTGTAAAGACTTGAGTCCCTTTCTCGTTTTTCGTACATTGTCAAACTTCTTCAGCTTGCCGACCGCAAAGCTGCAGTCCACGCACAGTGCCTGTCACGGCGCCAGCTCTTGGCCAACTCCCAGCGCTTGCAGCAGTTTGAACGCGATGTGGAGGAAGCGAAGGATTGGATTAACGAGAAACTCCAGACAGCTCAAGATGGAGCTTATAAGGTCAGAGATAATTACAGGCCCGGCACTCTCGAAATTGTACAGGCATTTGCCAAACATCTCTGTTTGTCTTAAACAATCTTTTTTCTCGTTTGTTTCTGTAGGATCCAAGTAATCTTCAGGGAAAGCTTCAGAAGCACCAGGCCTTCCAGGCTGAGCTTGATTCTAATCGAGATCGCATCACAGGCGTGAAGAACACCGGCAATGGGTTGATAGCTGCTACCCACTATGCCTCAGAAGAGATACAGTGAGAAGTGATGCATTTCGTTTTCTTGGCTTTGAAGTTTAAGATTCTGTAGCTACCGAGAAACCTTTCCAACAGAATAAATTCTATGAGAATATTGTGAAATAAATATAGCCTGTAGTTTTTTGCGTGTTTATAAATGGTTTGTAAGCCAACGCCACAATGTCCAGCTTGGTTCATGATTTTGCGAATACTTGAAGGAATCCTGTGTATCCCAGAAAAATAAAGGCTGACTGTTGGTCCAATTATCAATTTAACACTATGTAAGAAGACTGAATTATTTTTCCATTCAAGTGTGAACGAAGGACATGGAGTCCATCAAGACAAGTGACTGTTCAGTTTCTAAGGCAACCATTTTTGCCTGATGACTTTCTGCCCGCCTCCAGACAGCGGTTGGATGAGCTCGATGCTCTTCATAAGAACCTGCTTGAAGCCACTGCAGACAAAGGTGAATGGCCTTTGGCTCAGCACAATTGATGCTTAATATGCATGCCAATTGAGATGATGTCATATTAGCTTTACTTTACGCATTCCATGCCTAATTTTTAGCCATGGCAAGAGTGGCAAGAGTGTGCATTCTTGGGATGCAATGTGGGTGGGTGATATGCAAATGCGTTGAACTCAGTCGTGCAAGCTGTGTTTTGTCATACATTTCAGTTATGCCATACGATTAAAATCTGTAACTCAATCCCTTTAATGGCCTAGACAGGTTTCTGTCATTGCATTTGCCTTTCTAAACTGATATATCCATTTCTGTTTCAGAAAATCACTTATGTTTTTGTAGAAGTAAAGTTGCTTGTCATCATTGGGCTAAACACCCTGTGGAATAAGTGGTCGTGAAGTTGGTATATTTTATAGATGCCGCACAAACAATTAAGTCATACGTTTATGTGATTCAAATAGTAAAGGTCGATCATGCTTTAAATTCAGACGGATAATTTTAGGTGAGCGTCAGATAAGTGACATACTACTGTAACTATAAGCCTAGGTTCTAAGTATGCTCCGAGCGATGACCACCGAGAGTGAACCAAAGAGATAACATCGCGCTATTTTATTCGTTTATCTTTGTTCTAGGACACAAGTTGTCCGAGGCAAACCAGCAAGTTCTCTTCAACAGGTATATATTTAGGTTGTGACTCGCCAAACTTTGTCATTGCATCAAAAATGTAACGTGCAAGTATATATTTACACTGTTCATCAATTACTTGAATGGAGACATATGCTTTTACAATACTTGCAAGCTTGTATATGTTAAATGTCTGAGCATTGTGTATGTATCAGGATGGATTTCATGGATGAGACCGGAAGTTGATCTTTCTCTTCATCGTTTCTTGGCAGAGATGCAGATGAAATCAATGCATGGATGGAAGACGTGGAGCAGCAACTTGCCTCTAAGGACATCGGAGAGGTGACTCGCGATCAGGAAACTGTTTGCATCAGAGCATCAACAAGATTGAAGCTGCTTTATCCAAATTAGTGTATAATATGAAGTTTAGTCACTTTATTCATCAATGCCTTATTTCCCATTAGTAAATCTAATCCTGGGATAACTTCTAAATGAGAAGTAGCTGGTTCATGATAGTGTCTATGTGTAAGTAATACTTTAGAATAATGCATACCATGCCATTAAATGAAATGGCATTTCTTTAAGCATAAAATTAACTCAGTATCCTTTTTCTTTAGGATCTGTCCAGTGTTCAAAAGCTCTTGAAGAAGCAGAGTCGTTTGGAGTCTGATGTGCAAGGCCATCAGGTAAGGTTGAAACGAACCTAAAATAACGACAAGCATGTTCTATGCCTTCTTGAGTATGGAAACAAAGAAGCAGGTCGTCTTTCTTGCAGGCTTACTCCACCTGGAGACTCTTCCAAACTATTGTCACTAGCCATTGTTGGCTTTGAATTGTTCATGTAAAATACATGCAAGTGCACCTGACTGTTGATAACCGTAACCTTCCCTCCCGTCCGTGCGCTCCTGCTCTCTCCCTCCCTCCCTCCCTCTCCAACGCTCCCCATCCTACTTCCTTTACCTCTTTCGTTCCCTTTTCCTCTCCCCCTGGAACATCGCCCACCTCTCCTTATGTTTCCAAAGTCCACACATTGCTTGTGTTTAATCTAGGACCGAGTGCAAGCCGTCAATGAGCAGGCCAAGCAGTTTTCAGATGCTGCTCATTTTGATTCAGCAGCCATCGTGAAGAAGTCGGAGGCTCTCAGTACACGCTACTCTGCTGTCAAGGTGTGTTTGTAGATACCATAAGCTTCATTGGTATTTAAATGTGTATAATCTAAAAAGAAAAGCTGAAAAAATGAAAGTGACTTTTGTTTTACACTTCGCTCTTAACTCTGTCCACGAGCCCTCTCCTTTCTTTGCCGTTCACCCTTCCCTTTCCTTGTGTTCCACCCTAATCCTTTTTTTCCTCGAGCTTCCGTGATTGACACAAACTCTCGGTGGTAAACTTTTACAGGTATCACCTTTCTTTCTTTCGTTCCTATCTTGGTAGGATCCACTGACCAAGCGTCGTGCCGTGCTGTCAGAGTCACTGCAACTGCAGCAGTTCTTCCGAGCCGTTGAAGATGAACACACCTGGATTCATGAGAAGGAGCCTGTCGCCACATCATCTACTCAGGGTAGGAACCAGCTTGAACAAGATTTAGTTGATCCCGAAAAGTTTGCCTGCCAATAAACAATCGGTGAACTACTTAAATGATTAAAGACATTGCTTGCCTTTTATCTTTCAGGCAAGGATCTTGTTGGTGCGCAGAGTCTCCTGAAGAAGCACCAGGCATTCCAGGTAAAAAGAAACATGATCAGGAAAGAGCTGAAGTCTTGAGAATATTTAAGGTTGCAAAACACACAGGAATACACTGCCAAGAGTTGCTTTGCAACTCAGATAGAGTTTCATGCAATGATCTTCAGTGAATATTTAAGTTTATATATTGAACTATCAAAGAAGGTTAAGAACAGCAGTTCTTAGGACGCGAAGTGAGGAAAGAAGATGTTGTTAAATTTGGAAGACGTTTC
>JAOWAR010163276.1:0-10318 GCA_028571005.1 Clathrina lutea
ATGCTGCCGGGTTTTGAGCACTGTTCGGGCAGTGGAACCTACGCATTATTAAATACACACTAGTATATATATATATATATGTATATTATGGCTGAAACGAAATGACTTATTCCTGAAAGAAGATGAAAAAGAAAGGAAACACGTCACTAGACTAGCAAAAAAATTAATTAAAAGGACTACTCAGCAAAGAATGAACATTGAAATAAAGAACTGACAATAGAATAAAAATATCAGAAATTACAACAGCAAAGGAAAGAGATGGCAAGAATGTGAATTACACACTTATAGATCTCGACTACCTACCATCGAGACACTAGTGCGCTATGGGAAACATATAACAGACCGTGGTCTGTAATGTGAGCATTGTCCCTAATTTGTCCGAGCAGGGCCGTACCCCTGGTCTATCATTTGGGCATGGTCCTTTATACAAGCATGATCTGTTAATCGAGGAAATACGGTATACATATATTGCTCAAAGTCAAATGAAGTTCGATTTGCCTTACGATTGGACAGAGCCAGGTCTGTTGCTTAGTGGACCAAGGTAAGGATGAGAGTCTCTCTCTGCACCGATGAAAACCGGCAAAGATGAAAGACTTCATTGTCTCAGGTGGGACTCAAACACATGAAAATTGAAATAGATCAGTGTGCCTGCTGAGCAACTATAGTTTGTAACCGATCCCCCTGTCGATGGTTTGGTTCACAGTAGTTGAGTCGCACAAAGCGTTAGAACCAGCCCCCAACTCGGAGTCCCACCCGACACCATGAACATATATCCTCATTCTCTACACCAGTCTCTGGAGATGGAGTGCATGTTTCCCTCTCTTTGAAAATGCTCATTGCAAACCTCCTTCACCCCGTTCATGAAAATTGAAAACGAAAATGGAATTGCTTTGAAGTGTTACATTTTTCCTGATCTATGCTGGGAGTCTGCATGGACTTAAAGAAAAATATATATATATCTCAGTCCTTGAGAGAGACGTCAGAAGTTGGAGAAAGACATGTGGGTGTAAGAATGAGAAGAGAAAGAAAGGCCAGGGGAAGGGCTCACCAGGCACCGACGGAATGCCGCGAGCGTAACTGCTCTGCCATTTAGTCCGTGGGCCAATTCAAAAATGGGGCCTTTCATCCCTTCGAAAGCGAAGGTTGGTTTTCATAAATTAGTTTGTCTGTGAGCAATGAAGCCGAAAATATTTGTCGGGCGAGAAAAAAAGTCATAAGAATGTTGCGTTCTTCGCGTTCTTTCGAAGACCATTTTGCCATGGCAACGGAAGGACGCTGGCGGTTCATCGGTGAATTCAGGCCTCATTCTACCCATGTGAGTCCTGCGATGAGTTTACACTTAGTGGTCAGTTTTCAAGCACAAATGTAGAGGTAGTTTAACCAGAAAGTACACTAGCTCTTATCCACTCCACACCATGCATACAGCAGCTACAGACCAGCTTATGTGCTTTGTAGCCGGCCTGGAATCACCCTGTCAGTCACACCATGGCAAGCTGTCACCTACTACACAGTGGAAGTAAGTTCAATGAGGAAGTTTAATAAACACGACTCAATCAACAATTGAATTGACCAAAAGAATCAAAAGTTTGCACTTAACAATTGATACATTTGAAACAGGCGCATGCTCTCAGCCTGCTTAGCAACAGTGCATAGTGCACAGGTGAAACTCAGTGCAATACCGAGTCAGGGGTATAGTCCCTAACCATAACTTGAAATTCCCTCTACACCAACTCAGTCAGTGTGATTGCAAAGGGCATACATGACCAAGTTGCCAAAATCCTGCGAAGAATATGCATTGACTTGAACGATGATATCCCGCATAATCTTCTTTCAATATCTTCAACTGCAACCAGCAAGCGTGGATCTTGTAAAGCCATGAAAGCCCTTTTACTGACGATTCACCATCAGTTTATCAGGTATTTAGTGAGAGGTTTATCTTGCCATGGGTTTTCCCTTCTTATTCCTTTCACAAAATAAACAGCATCCAATCTGTTTCTTTTATTTGACTTTTAGAACGACATGTTTCTTAATCAGGCTGGTGTGCATACAGCGCAGCAGAGAAGAAGAAGAAGATCAGCGGAGGAGGAAAACTGTACGGCGAATGCATGCACCGTGACGATCGCTGTGCTGGGATCATCAGTTTTGGAGATTTTACTGCCGACTCGTGGCCACCGTTGGGTTCTCGAGCTCGAATTTGTCACGTTGTACGCAAAACACGCCAGCGCGCACGTGAAACCACGCGAACGTTTCGTCTCTGTGTATTTGGAGGCTCATTTGGAGGCTCTTCTTTTCGAGGGAGACCTTGGAGAGGATAGTTATCCAGACAAACCACTATGCCCTCCAAGTCTCTCTCCGTCCTCGTGCCGCTAACTACAGGGAGTCATGGCCTTGGCCACCAAGCTACCTACAGTGTTTGGAAGCCAATGACCTTGTGAGTTCAAGGTATGGTTAGCTCTAGTTTATACCTTTGGTGTCCAACACTTGCCATCTGCCCTGGATCACTGGAAGACTAACTGGCTGCTAGAAACACCACAGTTTCATGCCTGTATGTCACGATATCGCTTCAGGGAGATCGAGGCTTGCTTGCATCTTTTTGATGACAACATGCCACTACTACCTGGTGAGCTGCGAAAGATTGGGCCGTTTCTCCTTGCTTTTGGCGAGAAATGCCAGTGTGGTGTGCACCTCCACCCAGACTGCTTCAAGCAGTGACACACGAAGGAGGTTTGACAGTAGGCTAAAACTGTCTGACTGTAGACCAGTGTTATCTTGTGCATTCACTTATCTGCGATATTACGGGTGCAATACGCAGCTTCGCTGTGGTGGACAGATCTCACCTCTCGTGCTGGTTTTCCATGTTCTGAAGTATTGTGAGCAGTCACTGTGGGCCAAACACTACTGTTTTGTGCAGAATTTTCACTTTGGTTGTCATGGACTGTTGGAAAATTTCAAAGAAGGTTAAGAACAGCAGTTATTAGGACGCGAAGTGAGAAAAGAAGATGTTGTTAAATTTGGAAGACGTTTCGGCGTCAACGCCATCATCATGATCAGTTCATCATCATCATGTTGGAAAATTTACTAAATTTCCTATGAACCCATATCTGTTCATAAAGTCCAGCCTGATGATGGCCGGCTGGATAGCCCCTCGAAAACCGATCATTTCGACAACCTTCTAATGATTTTTCCAGACCATCAAACGGATTTTTTGTCTACAGCATGCCCTTTACCCACTACAAAAGTCAACCTTTCCCCAGTCTCGAAGGGATGAACACTTTTTAGAGAGCGATTTTTTGAATTGCACTGCTCTTTCTCTCAGAGTTGGTCTAGTGGCGGAGCAGTTATGGTCGTGGAATTTTGGGTCTTAATTTTTCATTCTGAAACGCTCCTCTTCCCTAAAACAATGAGCTTGCGCCCTGTCTTACTTCAAGTTGAATCTATAATAGCTATTCAGTATTCTCTGTAGGACATCGTGCGATCAATAAAATGCATGCTTGAACAAAGTTGACATCTATTACTAGAATGGCGACAAAAGAATACATTCCGAGAACAGCAGTTCTTGTCAGAAAGAAGCCACTTCCCCCAGTACTTCACCCCTGACTCCAGTAACTAATTCAGCATTTTCTCATGTCAAACCAGTTGTGGCACTCGGTGGACTTGCCCGTCTAGTTACATCCTTTTTGTGAAAGCAACCATTTGTATATCACCTCGTGATGCATTATGCCTTTTCCCACAAGGCATTTGTACACCGTCTTATGGCACATTATTTCAGATTGAAGCAGCTGATTGACAGAAAGCAAAAGAAAACCACGTTTATGATCTTCTAAAAAGTTGTCCATAGCTCAGCAGGAAATGCCGTCTTTTATTGAAAACCTGCTTAAACTGGCGACTTGGAAGGATCGGTTTAAAAAATACTCAGAGCAAACACTGGCCGGGTTATTGCTAAGTTACAAAATAATTAATTCAGACACAGTAGGTTGGCGCCAATCTACGAAAACGAAAAATAAAAGGACACTCCCCGGCCGGAAATCGAACTCGGCTCTTCCGCGTGACAGGCGGAGATACTGACCACTATACTACCGAGGAATCGACGGTAGTGAACGAGGGCGCATCGTAATTCCTTTTCTTCATCGCAAAGGCTGCGAGGGCGCAAGCAGCAGGAAAGATTTTGCCCAATTATTCCCTTCTCGAGTCGTTCCTTGCTGAAAGTACAAAAATACCGCAAACTGTTATTCAGCATCGGCATACACTTGATTGTTGGACAACGTTTCAAGTTCTACCTGAAGAATGCCAAGCTAAGCCTGGTCGAAACCTTCTCCAAAATCAAGTGCATACTGGTGCTGAAGAAAGAGTTTCTCTCAGTGTTTCACAGGCATTGACCACTTAGAACTGTCTCGAAACACAGTTTCTAGCTTGCTTTAGTTGCTTCGACCACTGATCACAGCGAGTAGCAGTAGAGGAGCAGTACGTGCACAAGGCCCGTGCGTGGCAAGTAGCCTTCGTCCAGCTCGGGAAGTTTTCACTTCCCCTCGACATCACCTGGGCCACGATTTTTTCTGTTTTTAGATTGCCGGTCATTATATCTGCAGCTGCTTTGCTTTCACCGGACAAAACTACAGGTTTGACCACGTGACTACACCTGAGAACTCTCAGCCTCATTAGGAGACATCTTTACGTTGGAGAGCACAAATTCGAGGCCGCTGCAATGCCTGGAGACAGTTGCGACGAGAAGCGTGATTCGTCCATTTGACACGGAGTTGGAGCCCGAAGGGAAGACGTGGTTGTCGTTCGCTCTAAAGCAGACAGAGAGAGGCTTTTGGATTGAGGAGCTGTGTAGCCCTGACACTAGGTGATTATTGTAGGCGTATGCCCGGCAAGGCCGAGAGTAGTGCGGACAACCCAAGTAGTACACGCGAGCTGGTTCAGTTCAAAGTGATGGCAATGGACTAGACGGGCAGACGTTGGAGGACAAACTTCAAGGACAGGTGAGTCAAGACTGGCATTTCGTGCGGTGCTCCTGTCGAAGGAGGAGTGTACAATTCTTAGTTTCCATCGAAGAAAATGATTGAATCAATTCTTTGTGGCAAGCTGTCAGTTCATCTATCCCCTAAGGAAAATCTGATTTATAACTGCCTTGTGTACATTGTTGTTTTTTCAGTGACCGTTTCTTGTGAAACATTCTGCTGTGAAAAACAGACTTCCCGACGTGATACCCATTATTTTGAACATGTCCACACTGTATTCCTAACCACCTGTTTCCTCAGTACATGTTTCTTCTCTTGCAGAGGTTAGTTTGGTCTCAGATTACCTTTTCAAATTTTTTCTTGGTAGTCATTCCTCTCATTGCACATTCTACGGTCCTAAAGTCCGTTGTCGTTCATTTTTATTTCCAGTATAATTTTTTTTGCAAAAGTTAACACTTAATCGAGGGTTTCTGCACTCTGGGTGCCATTTTTTTTGTCCCGACAAACAGTTAAAACTTTAACTGAAGTGTGCTTAGAAATAGAATCTATTTTGGGTAGAGATGTGAGACCATCCATTTCATTGCCATCAACCCGTATCTCTCAATCTTTCCATCTGAGCATCTGCTAAACGAAACTGTCACATTGGTCATAATGTCCATTTCTGTCCAAAGACAGGACCTAACATTCTTATGCTTAAAGCGTGGTAAGAGACGGATGATGAGGTTTTCACAGAGCAAGCAATGAGGAGACTCGCAGATCATTTCATGGTCTTCACTTCCGGACAGTGACCTAACCTGACAAACCTGTCTTTGCTATATTCACAAAAGTGGCCTGAAACATAGCCTTTTCCCTCCATACATTCTGTTGTCAACAGGAAAACAAGTGATTAGGCATTCTTCTAACAACTAATCTATCAAACATTTCTTTTTTTCTTCCATTCCCAATTGGCACAGATCGGATTCGAACCTGCGACGAAACGGCGCCTAGCCGAACGGAGATTCTGGTGTCAATTGCTTAGACCAATCCACCGGCTCAATCAAACTTCTGATGGGCTCGATAAAATGTTGGAAGCACGGTAAACATCACGTCTCGGGTCAACTAAGGTTTGTCCAGTGATTTTCCTTTTCACCTTTCATTTGGCATTGTTCTAGTCGTTTGTGCACCCATGGAAACTCTGGAAGGAGCCAGGACTTCCCTTTCCTGTACTTGCATTTTGGAATGCTTGCTAATACTGCCGATCATGTGAGTATGTTTGCTTTACTTCATAATTTAGCTGGCTGACCTTTTGGGAGTGTCACATTTCCCGACGAAGTAAAACTGTCTTAACCTTTGCGGGACCCTAACTGGTATTTAACTTCCAGGACAGCTTTCTTCAAAACGTCAAAATTTTAGAGGCGTTTTGTGAAGTATGCTGTTGGCTTAGTCAGTCAAAGTAAACACAGAAAAAGACAAAGGTGGAAGAACTGAATAGATGAGAGACCGAAAAACAGACATAGAAGTAAGAAAGGTGTATTCTATCTTCACAGAGAATTTTGTAAAGCTCCCACTGGCTTCGATGATAGCATTCTATGCAGGACTACATTCTACTCCTTCATTAAAGTTGCTTCTTGGTTTTCACTTGTATATATGAAATGGTTCTCGAATTTTCCTCTCCCCTTTCTTCTCTGCCCAATTAACGACGGTATAAGTCTTCCAGCCTATTTCATGCGGCTCATATCGGTTGCGTTCATGTTCCGCAATCGCTGACTTTGCGGCTTGTCCAAGATGGATCGCACCGCCGGGACCAGTGTTCGTACCATTTATAACTAAGTCCTCTCTTTTGGCAAAGCTTGCATTTTTTTCCTTTTCTCCCCAATTGAAATGAGGTTCAAGTAAACATTAGCAGCGAGCACCATAAAAAAAATCTGATGTGCACATGTAAGCAAATAGGTCAGGTCATCAAATCAACTTTCCAAATTTCAGACCTGCTGTCTTCAGGTTGACAAACGTTTCGTCTTTTGTCTTCAAGGCACACAGCTGCCTAGGTGCTCAATCAGAGCGTGTCGTGCGAAGTATTTATACTGTTTTACCACCCAAGTGGTTAACTGCCTTAAACTGCCAAGCTTTCCTTATAGGAAGGACTAAGGTGGCATCTCTTCTGATCTTTTGTACTGACTTGCATTCTCTCTTTCTCCTTCTGTCTCTCTCTCTCTCTCTCTCTCTCTCGCTCGCCTTTGCACGCGTGAGACAGCCCGTCCCTTAACAGTGTTTTTTTTTTCTAAAAGCTAGTTTACTTTCAAAAGACATTATTTTTCTGCTCATCGCCGATTAAACTGTATCAAGTGTTACAGTCCCTTCCTCACAAGCCAAGGATTGCCTGGAATTACTTGTTTCACTGCAAACTCAATAAACTTTTTGCAGAGGGGTAATGTATAATAATCATCACCTCTTTATTCATTAGTCCTTTGCTGTTGCACAAGCAACTTCCATCTCCGCATCTCTTCAAGTCATGCTTGTGATGACAATCTCCATTTCTGCTCCACAAAGTGGAGGTTTTATGTTCGTGTGTCTGAAGTGTGCTTGGAGAGCAGAGAACAATCTTCATGGAACAAGGAAATGTGATACCCGCTGGCAAACTCAAGGTCAAGCATCACTAATAATTTCTGCAAAGTGTCTTCAATCCATCTGATTACGCAAAACCTTTCTTCGATTTGTCATATTCTTGTAATTTATTCAAAACAGGTGCACACGTGATGATCATTGTCATCTTTCGACCAACAATGTCTGATGTGCTCACTTTAACGCCTGTTGAATTTGATATGAAATGAACTCTACTGTTCTGCTCACCTTGTACATTCCCTCTGCCACTCATTTCTATGGCCATGTACATTCTCCATGCACCCGGGCATCAATGCCCTGTACTTGCAAGCTCTGCATGCTGATGCTGCCAAGCAGGTGGGTGCTTTCACTCAATCTTTTTGCTTGTAGCTGTATTTATACGATCAATCAAGACGTGGCGAGATAGGGCTTGAATTCATTTGGACAATAGCAGAGTAAGGAAAGGTTGTAGCAGCCCACATATCTATAGATGGAGAGCTGTCGGTAACTCAAAGAGATGCTTGGTACACATTTGAAGTTTAATGTTGTGGACACAAGATGAAGTTTAAATGTTGGGGTTTGTGTTTAAAAGAGGAGCTGTTTTGAATTTATGTTTTGAGCAAGGAGTTAGGAGGTAAACGAGGAGGAAGAACTTTGTGGGGGCAGAAATGGGAGTTTGGTGCCATTGAGCGGATGTGAAGGAGGGTGTTCATACGTAGAGGTGACCGGCTTTCGAAAAAAGAAGTAGTGGGCTGTAGGTGAATCTAGTTACCATGGAATTGATTGTCATTGAAATGATCCATTTCACACGAGACAGGTTTCTCCTGACCATTTCCCAGACGCTTCTTCAGTGGAAAATTAAGCGATGTTATGCTCGAATGCATTCCTCTATATCCTTGCAACAAAGAAGCTGACCTTTGAACCAAGATAGAGTTACAATCTGCATTTTTGCAAAAGACCATAAATGTACAACTTTCTGCCACTGACACACTTTTACTCAGACATCGGAAAATAACAACCGTCTTCCGGTTTATTGCCCATCAGAACCTAATATTCAGAACCAGAGGAAGGCTGGCACACATCAGCCGCAATATTCTTTCGACTTTATATAAATGGAGCTGTAACATTTTTTTTGTTTCATCCTTGATCCAACAAGAAGATTGGAGTTCTTGTCAAAATGTTTGTTTAAACTCGTAGACTCCAATGACAGTAGTATTGATGAAAGGTTATTCTTCCTGCGGCTAAAGAACAAAAGCACTGGAAAATGATTTTTTCGGGTGCAAGGTCGTATGAACGGATTTTTGCTAAGACAGCAATATCACTGCCATCACCGTACTTGCCCTCCTGGGTCTGCTTCATCATAGTTTACTCTTCATCCGACTCTTTATGCCCTTTTATGCTTTGTGGTTTGCTCTTCACTTTTGGAAAATCCCTGTAATGAAAGGTCTTCTTCATGTGCTTTACACTGGCGCCATCCAAAACATTCTCACCCTGAACAAGAAATGCCCCCCCCCCCCCCTTACCTGGCCTGGTGGATAACTCAGGGTCCCAGGCACCGGAGTTCACTACTGCTGCCGCTCGAGCACCTGCAGACACGACCGCCGCTCAAGCTACCGCTGCCAATGAGCATGTGGAAGCTCTGATGCCCTTTGCCCATCCTACCAAAGTGCGAAACTCGAACTTCAGAGACAGCACAAGCACAACGAGGCAGTTTTCGCCTAAGGCTATTGCTGTGATCGACGCAATTCCTAAGACAGTTGGCGAGCCTCATCAGCTCCTTGAGTGCAGTAAGGATTCAATCAAGGAACACCAGAAGCAACTCTGGATTGCGGACGAACATGGCATGGTTTATGACAAGGGCTCGATTAGCAAGTCGTAGGAAGGAGATTGTCGGTTCGCATCGGCATCCGTTCGAAGAAATTTGAAGGTGAGGCTCACTTTAAAAAAAAAAAAAGTATCCAGGATTTTTCTGGTGGCCAACGTGTAAACGAGTCTTGGCTCTTTTCTGCCATTTGGTGTCAATTTCTCCAGCTAATTAAGAAATGAAACAAGTTAATTTCACCCGCATGATTTTGTCTCCAGTTGTCAGAACTGCTTGACAGTAGGGTCATTGAGGAGGTTTACCCAGAACAGTATCCGGTAAGCCCCTAGGTGTTTCAAGGAATCCAATTCTCACCATCTTATCCTCGATCTTAGATATGTGAATCTATTCTTGGCAAGACAAAGGTATCGATGTGACACTTTGGGCGTTGATGTATTCTTACCTTTCACACACGACCAACTGCATGCTCCTGGATAGATTATGTGTGCGCGTCAACTGCTTGCATACTCTCAGGAGCTACAAAACTTTAATTTCATCGCACCAATTTTTTCCCATGTTGCAGCCATTTCTCAGTAATGCACGCATGTTCTCTTGATCCGTAGCTAATTTGCACTTGCTTCAATATTTTAACACTAGTCAATTGCATGCACCTCGGCAGTATAAAATTTCTTCTTCAAAAGAAAGGGATGCAGCATTAACGGATTTGTATAAAATGTTGAACATTTTGACATCTGTATATCACTCGCGACTTTCTCTTTTCAACAGAAAATGGGAAGTCCGATGGAACCATGTGACTTTGCTAAAGCCACTAACTTTTCTCAACATTATCACCCTTGAGATGCCTTGATACCATTCTCTGAAGAAAGCACCATATTACGATCTTCCGCATTCAAGCCTAATAAGATGGATTTTGCTGATATAGCACGTTTTATAGCATCGTCTTCAATCTACAGCTGTG
>JAOWAR010163287.1:0-10316 GCA_028571005.1 Clathrina lutea
CACAGCTGAGCTCTTCCAGACCAGCTTTGAAGTGTTTCGGTTGGTTCACCGTGCCAGTCAATTGGACCATTAAACTCTTTGTCAGACGCAATTCAATGAAAATTCTCCTTTAGCAGCTGGGCTTTCTTTCTATAATAACCACCAGTAACTCACACTAGTGATGATATGCTGATGCCCTACATTATGAGATAAAGAAAAAGAATGAAAAAAAAAAAGAGAAGAAAAACTGTTTTGCGGACTTGGGATGCTTTTGCTGGTTAAAAACAAAATGTCTTATTCCAACTTAAGTATGCTTTTGCCTTTACCTAATCTACAATGAATGTTGAATGGATGATATCGCTATGGATATTTACTCTCTCTCCATCTCTCTCTCTCTCTCTCTCTCTCTCTCTCTCTCTCTCTCCCTCTCCCTCTCTCTCTTTCTATCTCTCTCCCCCCCCCCTCTCTCTCCCTATGTATCTATCCCTAGGCGTTTGACCATTTGTTCTTCATTCTGGAAAATGAGTTTGACTGGCCCGAGCTAAGCATGGGCACTGGCCATTTCAATGCTTCGCCACGCTGGGAGCACGACATTCACGGCCCGATGGACTCAATGTACATGCGCTTGCGAGCGATCAACCACTGCAACCACCGCGACTATCAGAACATTGGCGTCAACGGTGCACGGTCAAGCAGCATGGCCAATTCCATAGTTCAGACACTGCACAGAAGCCCAGAGAAAGATCAGCCAGTGTTGATTATCTTTGAGCTGGTTGGCAACGATGTCTGCAGCGGCCACCCGGGTACGAGCCACATGACCCCGCCTGAAGAGTATTATGCAAACCAGTTGAAATCTCTGCGTCACATTGATTCTGTGGTTCCGAAAGGCTCACACCTTGTTGCCGTGGGGCTGGCCGATGCCCGGTTTCTCTACAATTCGCTCTATGATCGTGTCCATCCGATTGGTGCACTGCGAAATGATGTCAAATACCCAGATTTCTACAACTACTTGAACTGCCTTGGAGTATCACCGTGCTGGGGGTGGATGAACACTAACGAGACGTGGCGCAACATCACTGCTCAGCATGCTTTTGCGCTCAACGCAGAGCTAAAAAAGCTTGTAGAGACAGAGAAGTTTGAAAACATGGATCTACTATACCACCAGTACGACATTCAAGAGGCGGCCAAGATCTGGGAGCAAAGAGGTGGCAAGCCTTGGCAGCTGATTGAGCCAGTCGATGGCTTTCATGCTAATCAACTTGGGAATGCCTTAGCCACTGAAATCTTTTGGTCCATCGTTAAGACGGAGAAGCCGGATTGGATCCCGCCGGTGAATCCATACAATGAGGACATAGAGAAAAAGTTCGGTGATCAGGGCGGGTACTAAGCTCTGAAGCTGCTTGTCTCGATCCATGCCCCCAACTGTTATATTCTACTCTTGAAACATAGGTGCATTGACAATTTGCCAAAGGAAGACCATGCAATTTTTACAACAATCTTTAGCCTTGCGACAAGAATTCTCATTACATGAAATATATTTTTGAAATGGCGCTTATTCGTCATTGGGACTTTACGAAGGAAAAAAGAATACAAGGTTCAATCAAAATATCGATGATGGTAGAAGCGAGCAATTTCTTGAATGTTCAGCTCAATGCAAATATATTACTCTGGCCAAAAAAAAAAAGAAACATTAGGTCATGCATGAAAATCTGTACACTGCTCATATCATGTGATATCAATGAATCGAGTGTGATTTCTCAACGACAGTGCACGCCGCAGGGAACATAACTGTACACATGATCGCTCGAATGGTCAACTGTTGACTTGACGCTTCGCACACACACATATGTGCCAAGCCATGTGCTGCTGAGAAATTAAGCTCAATTCATCGATATCACATGATATGAAGAGTGTACAAATTTTCATGAATAACCTCATGTTTTGTTTTTTGGCCAGGGTAGTATTTCACTTCATTGGTTCATGAGCGTATTAAAAAATTCATCTTTGGCACAATTTCAGCATTCATAGTCAGTGATCTTATAACAGCTTTCTGTGCCTTGTGAATGCACAGAAACTGACTGCAATGAAATCCAAAAAGCTTCAAGTGAAATATGAATTGCCGACTGTTAAATTACTCGCACTGTCCTTGTCGGAAAAGTCTTACTTTTCTTTTATCCGTATATGTTTGATTAAATCTAAATTGAATGACTTGAAAGTAATGCAGGCTTCATGTGTGCCAGCATGCACTTAATCAGCAGTTCTTTGGAGTCGCCGTGCGGACAAGGCAAACAATGCATACTCCACTCACGCGTTCATTTATTCTCGAATAGATTGAATAGCATGAACAGACTTAATTCCCATCAAATAAATGAATGGAAAATGGTGTAACCAAGGTGATGGCCAGTCATGACGATCAATTGCGTTATTGCAGCGCTTGTCTGGTGTGGTGCCAGTCTTTTCGAGGACACATGACGCTTTGCTTTCAATGAAATGGACAACAACCCAAAGCTTGAGATATTTGTGTTGCTCTATTTGGAGGATGAGGATGCTGATGGTGTCTCAGCACATTCTCCGCACAATCCTCCTTCACCTTTCTGTGACGAGCTACCAAAAAAAAAAATGAACACATGCTGAGCAGAAAGACAAAGAGAACACCTATGGCGGGTTCGTGGTTTGCACCATAACCATGCCGTTCACCATTTTCCGTTTTCCCGCCAACCCCACAGCGAGTCGATTCACCGAGTTCTACTCTGAATTCACCGATCAGGTGTTGAATTCGTTGAATTGATTTTGAATAGAACGAATCGCGTTTTCGGTAATAGATGAATGCAAAATTCACACAGTATTCATGCAATTCAACAAATTCACGAATAAATGAATGTGCCCATTTCAACCAGCAGCCTTGACAGTCTTGGGAACATTTATTTCAACTTTCAAAAGCATTTCTGATGGCTTTTCTCCAAAGTCACTTTAAATTGTAAAAGAAACAAAAAAGTTCGCAGTGGCCATTTTGGTTATTTTTTTTAAAAGCTTCAATGAATGTTGTTAACATTTCGGACCGAAGGAGGCAACTAATTATCATAAAAAATGTCATTGAAAAGTGAGGTGCAGCCGTTCCATATAGAGCAATTTTTGAAACGGTGAAGGCGTCATCATCGCTACATCGCTGACCATCCTGAAGTGAAATCCAATGAGGACTGGGTGGTGATTCTAGATTAGGACTGTCGATGGATTGTTCACAATATCACTCACCATCGAAGTCTGCTCTGGCATGCCAACTTCATCCAATCGCTGACAAACATTCACACAGACGTCAGCGGAACCCCATCCCTCAGTTCCTTGGCCAAGGAACTTAGGCGATCATGATTCGCCTGCCACAGACATGTCCTCCTCGGGGATGTTATCCGCCAAGAACGCATGTCTGCCTTTACTGAGGCGAATTTCGCACGATCCCATACCAGCTGCCCTCTCTGCTTCCTCGAGCGTGAACGGTACATCCTTCAGCTCTCGGACTCGTCTCTTGTGCAGTTTTGACCGATTGTGTTCTCCTAGCGACCAATCGTCGGCGAAGTACCTCGAGCACTCGACACAGTAGAATTGCCCAGCTCCCGGTAATTCATAATCGATCGGTTGGTTCGTCAGCTTCGCAGCCCTTTTCAAGTCTTCGTGAATCTGGTCCATATCCTTCGTCCGCCTTCGCGTTCTGAATTTCTTCTTCGTGTCCTTGATGTTCTTGTGCATGCGCTTCCTCTTCAATCGTCCCATCGGTGAGGAGGTCCGTCAAGACTTTTTTTTCAACTAATACTTTCCAACTCGCAGACGGAACTATTAATGGCGGAAAAGCAACTTCACAACTTCAAACTACGAAAACCATTGTACTTGAGTTTGGCATCGGCTGCAGCATCCGACATGGATATCCGATACATGAGACTAGCAGTTTAGCATGTAGCAGATCTACGTAGATCTACTATACGTGGCATGATCATGAGTAAAATCCATCAACTGGCCATTAATGTATCATGATTATGATTATCTGCTAGTGCTAGTGACACTGACAGCCCCTGATCATCATGAGACGCGCGGTGTGCATGCAGACTCGTCTATAGAGTACACCATGTAGACTACTGATGTAGATCTACACTGCTTGTGTACGTAGATACTATTATAGTGAAGAAGTCCGGCGATTGCGTTCATGCGATGGCATGCTCGATTTATAATCATGATCGTTGGAGATCACGTATCAGATCAGTTCGGCCTTGAGCGCGAGCTACATGTAGCTTGCTCGAGTTCGGAGCTTCGCTTGTCTTGCACTGCTGGGTTTCTTTCCGCTTGAATTTCTCCGAAAGCATTACTTTTCCGGAAAGGTCCGACATGGTATGTGCAAGCTTTGACTGACTTGCTGCAGGGTACACTTAGGACTGCATTTAACATGCCGTGCCTATTTTCTTTGTTACACCAGGCCGGTATTTCTGACGACCAACTTGCAGGTGAGCGTTTTGACTTCCTTCGTTGGTGTTTGTTCATCAACTCTCCGTTTAACCACCGTCCTGATTTTTCTTTTATGACAGAGAACAGAGACGCGTTTTCGCTATTTGATAGAAAAGGTGATGGAAAGATAGACCTAAACCAACTCGGGGATGTTTTGCGCGCCCTTGGGCAAAACCCAACGAACGCGGAGGTAAAGAAAATTCTTCACGAGATCGATCCCTCTGGTGAGTGCATTGTGTTTTTAAGAGCCAGCGGGGGTCCGGAGTGGTCACTTAATTTTTCAATGCCATTTATTCCCTGCGTCTCTCTTGTGCACGCTTTAACACTTCGCTTTAACAAGGTCGAGCATTTTCTTTTTATACTTTTACTTCATAATTATGATCGTGAAAATAGTCATCATTTCCTGTGCAGCTGGCCATGGTACATGCACCAGACCAGACCAAACGAAGACACGTGGACAAAGCCGAGCCAAGTACTGTGTGTGCGCGCGTCGCCGTGGTTCAGTTTAGACCCTCTCCTGTATCCTGTTTCCCTCCTCACTTGTATGCAGCCTGTGCGAAGCTGGAAAGCTGTAATGTGAAGTTCCTACGCCGTGTTGAACTTCTTACCGCTGCCGCGCCGGCTGTTGAGTACCACTCACTCAGCGAAACTGAGCTTTTGCGAAGTTACTTCCGCGGTTCAAGTCAGTCGGTCAATGGCGAGTTTTCTGCGCTTGAAGACTGAAGCAATGAATGTGAAGTTCTTTTATAGAAACATTGAAAGTCGCTATGTTGTAGGGCATATGGCTTTAATATCGATCCGTTAGCAAATGGGGAGTTTGGCTGTTGATCGAATGCTAGTCCACTCAGTGCTATCACTGGGCTGTGGTTCATTGTCTCTGCGGTGAAAATCTAGCTGCTAGAATAACAGTGACGCAAGCTGCCAGCAACATACAAGTTCACATTGCATGTACAATACGGATTGTGTTACCTTTGATCCCACTAGGTTCTACCTCAATAGATAGCTGTTGAGGTAGTGCCAGTGCAGGTACCAGTGCGCCCACACAAGCATAAGCACATGATGCTAAGATGGCAAGTTTTTTGTCCTTTGGTGAGCGGATAGCAAAGGAAAAGGCCCAGGAGCGTGCACGGTTTTCAGCGCTTTCCAAGGGTGGAAATACTAGCTCTGCCGATGCTTCCCGTGTTGATGCTTCCGCAGCCGAGTATCATCACTGTGGTGATTCCGACTCGTCTGCTGTGTCCTTCTGAGATTATTTTTCTTCTCCTTGAGAGAGTGAAGACAGTGACTATGAGCCACAGCCCAAGCGGATCGATTTGCCTCGGACAACAGAAGGTAGTGAGGAACAGTTGCGTCGTCATTCCTGTAGTTTGTGGTATGCAGTTCGTCATTTGCGGTTTGAGCACTACCCACGTACGTGAGACATCCAGACTGACCTAAGCTGCCATGGTAACCACGATTTGGCGCGAAATATAAATAATTTCTCTGCGCCCCCTGCTCGCTTTTTCGCGTATCTTCATAAGCTCATATCTCAATCGCAAAACGAAATTTTTTGACAGGGTTTTTTCTGGGACCACAATCGGATACAGACTACTTGAACATATATTTGCCAAACAATCCAAAGAAGTCAATTTTAGCCAGGATTAGAACCTTAAAGCCAAACTCCTTAGCGAACCCCTTGAAGCTCTGGCTACTGAACTGTGGACCATTGTCTGTATGGAAAGTGGCAGGGATGTCTTGCTCTGCAAAAAGGCTCTTCAGACCCTTAATGACGATCGTGCTGTTAGTCGTTGGCAGCCGGTGTACGAATGGATACTTGGAGAAATAATCTGCTGTGATCAGGTACTGCGAGTGGCCGAGAGAGAGGAGAGGTCTGACCCCAGCGTGTGCCACACACGGGGAGGAACTTCGCTTGGCTGGAGCTCTTCGCATTGTTGCCTGGGCTGCGCTTCTTGACACACCTGGCAGCGACTTGCAAGCTCGTCAATTTCTCAGTTTATGCCATTCCAGAAGACGGCGGTTCTCACGCACAGCTTCATCTTCTCAGCTCCCTGGTGGCCGGAATGAAGCTTGCTGAGGATGCTTGCTCTCATCGATGCGGGGATGACGATTCGGGAGCCCTTCAACACGAGACCATCTTCGATGCTTAGCTCGTTGCGATAGTTGCAGAACGCCACAGCTGGTGTGGGTGTCTCCTTCCTTGTCGACGGCTATCCGTTGAAAAAGGTTTCTCGCAGCACGATCAGCTCTTGATCGGTCTGGAATCTCTGCTGGATCTCACAGAGGTAATCTTCACCAAAATGGGACCGGATGTCATGGATTTGCAAGTCCATTTCCTCAATCTTGAATGTCTCCTCCGGCGACAATCTGGAGAGAGCATCTGCGAGAGGCACTGAAGCACCTAATTGGTACTGAATTCCCATGTTATGCAAAGAATGCGTCTCGGGCGGGCTGGCACGCTGTTGGGCCTTTTTGCGTGGATCGACTCTAGCTGAGCTTGTGGTCAGATTCGACGACGAACTCTTAGCCGAACAAAAAATTGTGAAAATGCTCGCAACCATACACCACGGCGAGCATCTTTCGTTCGATGTTCACGTAGCGCTGCTCTGCCTCTGTGAGGGCTTTGCTGGCGAAGGATATGGATTTTCCGTCTTGCAGGAGGGCTGCTCCAAGGCCCTTCAGTGACACGTCGACTTGGAGTGTGATAGGCTTCTTCGCGTCGAAGTATGCGAGTGTCACGTCCGTACTGACGCTACTTCTGATGCTGTCAAACACTTGCTGGTGGTCGCTGGTCCACTGGAACGTCACATTCTGTTTCATGAGCTCTCGTAACGGTGCAGCCAAAGTGCTGAGGCTCGGGAAGAAAAAACTCATGTACGTCGCTAGACCGAGGAACGATAGTAGCTCCTGCCGATTCTCTGGCGGCTTCATTTTCTGCAGCGCTGACAACTTCTTAGGGTTCTTAGGTGAAGGCGGTGGCTGTGCTCGTCGTCACTTGTGGTGAAGGCAACCATGTTGTCAGCGATCCCAGTTGATCCAGGACATCCTTCGAGCAGCTGATCGACCTTGCTTTTGGAAGACGTCTTGTGATGTTTTCAGCCCGAACGGCATGCGCAAAAACTGATACCGCCCATAAGGTAACACTCAGGGTGCGGGTTACTAAGGTCACCAACTGACTTGATTGGCGGTTCGCACTATGCATTGCGTGCAGTCACCTCACAGTTCAGTGTGACGATCTTTAGTTTCTCCAGTTATGGTAGTCCGATGATTGTAGGGCTCTGCGAATCTGTGACGAAGAAGCTGATTGGTGTGTGGATGCCGTAGAATACGCACTTCGATATGCATACGCCGTATTGTCTCAGAGTGGCCCCATCGTAGGTTGTCAGCCTCATGGTGCTCTCCTCCAGCGAGCCCGGCAGTGGTTTCCCTCTTTCGTCCACCTTCGATGGGAACATTTGCTTGAATTCTCTCAAGGGAAGGATGTTCGCTTGGGCGCCCATATCAACCTTAGCTTGGAGCTTTGTCTGGCAACCGTCCTTCTTCA
Source organism: Clathrina lutea (assembly GCA_028571005.1). NCBI lineage: Eukaryota > Metazoa > Porifera > Calcarea > Clathrinida > Clathrinidae > Clathrina > Clathrina lutea. Next base: position 8,009 of record JAOWAR010163287.1, read on the forward strand.
GGTCAAGCCGCACTTCGGCGAACACTTCGTCTCACTCAGCAGCTGCGTCCCTCCTCACACTATCCAATGTGATCGATTGAAACGTGAAGGTATTCAAGTCTTCTGCAACGGTGGCTATGCTTGCTTGTTGCTGCTTCTTTTTCGCTTGACGCGCAGCAGGTTGACTTTGTTGGTCTTTCTCCGCTGGCTTTGATCGACACACCTTTTCCCAAGGATTCATATTTCCACATTTCTGGCAGGAGTCACCTTGCGCTGGGCATTTCCCGCTTGGAGAATTCATCCGTCCGCAGCGGGTGCATGTGTCCTGTGCCTTCTTCTTGCGGACTCCATGCACTGCTTGCGTGCTGGCGTGCATCTGGACGACGTGAGCCTTGGTCACCTCAAAAGTTCGCGCGATATCAAGAGCTTCGTTCAGGGATGATAGTCCATCGCCCTTCTCAAGAAGCTTCTCCTGGACAGCAACATGCTTCGTCCCGATGATGAGCTGTTTGATGAGCCGAATTTCCAACTCCGTGACATCTGTGAATTTGCATTTTGTGCCTATGACACGGCAGTGACTGATAAATTCGTCAAACGGACTCCTCACCACGGTGGCGGCACTGATGCAAGTGAAATCTTGCAAGGTACGCGTTGACTTTTGGCTCAGCGTGTGCCTCGAAACAGGTGAACACCTCGTCCAGTTTGTGGTTGTCATCATTATCATCCCAAGTCCAGCTGCTGTACAGATCGACTCCATGCCTTCCAATCCAAAATAAGAGGTATGTCACCTTCTCCTTTTCCCCTTTCGTTGCGAAGAGTCCGTCAAAAATCAGCTGGCAGTACTGCTGAAATGACTGGTACGTGTCAGGAAGATTCGCTGAATCCCAATTGAGTGAAGGCGGCGTAAATCCGGCTGACATGGCAAAAACCTTCGTCTAAAAGCTGTTGTGGTTTTTTTAAGGTATTCTGACACCATGTTATAATCTTAAGCTCAACACATGCCTGCTCATACTTCGAGAGTAAAGATACTTCATTTCAGTGAAAACATCACGGAGAAAAGAGAGAGGGGGAACACATGGTAGTGATAAAATGGCGATGTTGCATTGCATGGCAACGCGCCCACGTACACAATTGTATGTGTGCAGCGTGATGACGCGCTAGCATACGAGTGGAATGTACGTATTGCAACATCTGTAATAATCTGCATTCATCGATCGTCCGAATTCCCCTGTAACCTGTATTTGTCTATATTTAATTTTAATCATCTGTTTTCATCTGTGTCTGTTTTGCTTCGTGGTAATATCTGTCGCTTTGTGTTCGCCTCTGTCACTTCATTGTCCATCTGTGACCATTCGTTGTTCATCTTTTTCACCTGTACTCGTTGGTATTCGTCTGCAATTATCTGGTTTCGTCTCTAATCACCTGCATTCGTGTGTTATTGTCTGCACTCACCTCCATTTGTTTGTCTTCGCCGGTAGTCATCAGTTTTCATCTGTAGTCGTCTGTGTTCCTCTGTATATATACAATACATCTAGATGGCCTCGACAGTATGGCGGAATACTGGCCCACGATGCGGTCCGGGGGACGTGTCGAGGGCTGGTATTCTGCCGTACCACGTGGCACGTGATTGTTTCCGTATCAGCATGTGCTATGGCCAATGGCCCATGTGGTATGGCCTATGCATTTCTCTATGTTCGTCAGTGATATTTTGTTTGTCTGTATTTGTGTTTAGTTGTCTGTACTCATCTGTGCTTATCATTGATCGTCTGGATTCGTCTCTAATCATCTCCACATTTGTCTGCGTTCATTTGCCATTATCTGAATACTGTCTGTAGCTATCTCCAGTTGTCTGCATTCGTCTGTATTTTTCTGTAGTTGCCTGTGGTCACATGGAGTCATCTGTATTCGCCTGTATTTGTCTGTAACAGTCTGTTTTTACCTGCATTTGTTTGTTATTGCATTAATTTCTCTATCTTTGCCTGTATTCGTCAGTAATTGTCTTCCTAAGTCTGTCTATTGATCTGTGCTCATCTTCAACCGTCTGTAATAGTCTGCGGTCATCTGTGAATCTTTTTTTCGTTTGTTCGAGGCTGTTTTTGTCTGTCATTGTCTGTGATCGTCTGTATTCGTCTGTGATCGTCTATTTTGTCTGTGATCGTCTGTACTTGTCATTTATCGTCTGCATTTTTCTGTACTCATCTGTTTTCTGTATTCGTCTGCGACCCTCTGTATTTGTCATTTATTGTCTGTATTCATCTGTTTTCTGTATTCGTCTGCGACCCTCTGTATTTGTCATTTATTGTCTGTATTCATCTGTTTTCTGTATTCG